>MU911826.1:0-11261 GCA_036418205.1 Ostertagia ostertagi | reverse complement strand
GAAGTAAGGCTTTTCAGAAGTTTAAAGCATATTCTTATAGAACTCGACGAGCTGAGTTCAATGCTTTTTTCAGATTTCGAAAATCTTAATTCTGAAGCGAGTTATAACGAAAAAACGAAAAAGAAACGCGAATTTGCGTTTTTCGCGTGTTTTTTTCGATTTTTTACGGCGAGTACCGTAGTTTTCCACATGGTTAGACTCGCCACAGAGAGACGAGTCCAATGGTGTAGAGCACCAATCATTTGACCCGCTTTGGGGGGAGTTATGAAGGGGCGACGCTTTGCGACGCTGCAAATCCGTCGCTCAGCGGAGAAATTTCAAAAGTTAGTGGCGGTATTGTACAGTGTGCGAGTGCCGACAGATCTACAGTGTTTAGACTCGGATTCTCATTGTTTACTAAAACGCACACAATATTTCGTTCGTTTCTTTATACGCGTCGTGGAGGATGGGTTTTCGGCGATAGAGGAACAGCGAAAAGGGAAAAGTGGTCGAGGTCTAGGGCTCGCCAAGCGCTCTAGGCCTCGACCACCCCCTTTCAGCAGTTCCGTTCCATGCTATAGATCACAGACGCTAGCTGACATTCATTTCAGTGTCTTACCTCTCAGCACCAGCACTTACCAGTCATAGAATTTATGGAAGCTCTGGTTGCTCCCAGTCCATGGAATCCACGTCTGTCTGTGTTCCTTCCCATGTGCACAAAACTACTGTGGTATCGTAATGGCTGCGGTGTTAAAGACAGCGAGTTCAATAACTTGATATTGTATAAATATGAATGCAGAAGCAAATGATGAGGCAAGGTGAAAGAGCTCAGCTTCCCCTACCGTCCGACTACCGTTCCCATTGATGCATATGCTTTCCACTTCTTCGCATTCACTTTTGAAGCAACATTTCCAGATCGAATTGGTGAGGTAACAGCGGTTGATAACGATGGTGAGGGAAGACCGCCCTGGACGGGTTTTTTGAACACAATCAAATCAAACACAACAACAAACACAATCATCGCGATGCATCTGTCTTCAACCATACGCCCTTTCAAAGAACGAGAAGAGCGTCGGGCGCAGACCATACATCACAAGTGACGACGACCTCCACAAAATGTAAATTTTCCCTCTGCACCCGACGCTCTTCTCGTTTTTTGGAAGGGTAGGGACCTGTCGGCTATCTTAACAGCTACGTCGTAATTCACGTTACATGCTAGAGCATGATAGGTATCTCTTCCGTAAGTTTAGCCGCCACCAGATCACTTTTTAAGGCCCTAGCGAAATTGTCGTGCACTTCCCAACCGCGAAACGGCACGTCTGTGATACCCGTGAGCTACTCTATCCCATCCACAGAACTGATTCTTCGACGCGACATCATCTGGGGTTGTTGGGGTTGGGTTGTTGCTCCAAACATATGGAAGCGCTGCGGCGAGACTCATCGCATCCAAGCATGGCAATAGTGCAATACAACGAATGCGACGATCTTCTCCACCACCGCTATTTTGACCGCAACTTCACACGTTCATATACTAAAAGCAAATCTGTGCAGGCAAATTTTTATAATTTTATTACCAATAATTCTATGCCTTGCTATACTGCACAATTCAATTACATCAGCTTATCATATCTACCCTGTTTAAATCAGATACCTTCCTAATATACCACGTATAAAACAACACATTTCCTGCTACAAAGCTCGTTTCTCGAGGTTAATCAATAAGACTGCGTCCATGCTCAGCGTTTCGAGAGATCGGAAGAATAGGAGATTAGAGAGTTCACGAGTCTTCAGTGATCAGTCAACATGCTTTCGGTCAAATTTCCTAATCCTCTGATTCTCGCAAAACATGGGTTAGGAAAGCAGCCTGCTCTATTTTTTCAGTTCATAACATCACTAAAACACCTACGATATACAGTTTAACAACATAATGAGTTTCTTTGGTTGAGACACATTAACGACTAGTCTAGCCTCAAACTACTGCATCTAACAACGCCGTATATTCAAAAATAGAGGTCTTCCCTAGCGAACGAACGGAGCAATCGGAGACGAAAACTACACGGACACCTACTTCGAAGTCAAAGCCAGAGCGAACCAGACACTCAAAGGCTGAGAGATGACCTACGCCCTCACAAACCCTCGAGCATGACCTCTGCCTTTAAATGCTACAATCATTTGAAAAGTTAGCCAAAGTATATTCAGAAGTTCCAAGCTTCAAAGTTAATCCCTGTTCACCAATAACAAATAAAATAGTAATCTGCGAATAAACTAAAAATAACGTTAAGATTCCCTCAATGGAGATCATTAGTGAGCATGTTCGCCCATTCTACCAGAATCTGATCGACCAAACTGCCCTTGTTGGGATTCGCACCCTGTAGGAATGCCGTGTGGCCGCCACCACGTGTGACCACACCCACGACCGTTTCGCTTTCCTTCATCTCTTCGGTGGGGATTGCTGAAAAATAGAATTGATTTATAGCAACAAAAAAAAAGAAAAAACAATCACCATGTAATAGCACTTGCTACAGCTTTCTTCGCCTACCTGAGCAGCAAGTGATTTTGACAACTAGGAAACCTCGAAGTCACGCTCTACTGCCTAAAGCAACAGTCCCAGCAGGGTTTTTACCTTCGACACTAATGGTGTGGAACGATGCGCTAGCCCTAGTCAAGAACATAAGAAGTGTGACTGAACAAAAAACTCACCTTGGAAAGCCGCTAGAAAGGGAGCTGAACGGCTTCGAAGTGGGCGTGGTTGCTCAGTCGGCCGAGAGAATTGCAACCGACTGAGCAACCACGACTACTTCGAAGCTTCCTTTTGAAGCGACTTTCTGTTCTTGACTGGGCTAGCGCATCGTTCCACACCATTAGTGTTAAAGGTAAAAATCCTGTTTGCACTGTTGCTTTGAGTATACTAATGGGAAACTACGCAGTAGTGGTTTTCTTTCCATTATAAATTATTGGAAACACAAGCGTCACTGAGTAAACTTCACCATGGATAGACATTTGTATTATTCGCAAAAAAAACAAAGCGCGTAGATCATGAACGACTTCACTTCATGAGAACGAAGTTGAATCAAGTGCCGCTTTTGGTCTTGAGTTTTGCCGGTCATTTTTGATGAATTTATGTCATTCAAGAGCACCCTTTCTGCCAGTGGTTTTGATATGTATCATATAAATATAATATTTTTCTTGCTTGGAGCATACAAAAAGATGACTGATGTGCATTAGTACACAATACGCAGTGCCCTCATGTCGCACCAATGACTTTTTGCTACATTTAAGCTCCGCACTAGAACAAATATACATTTAAGTGCCATACATCCGAATAAAGGGACCGAACGAAGGACATCAAAACCTTCGAAAAGAACCATCAAAAAATTAAAGATCCACTGGCTTGAAAAATGATAGATAGTTCCCAATGAACCTACCGTATGTATAAAAATAGTTTAAATGTTTCCAATAACCACCAAAAGACCGAAGTCAGTAAAACTTTCAATCTTACCTTCGCGTGGGCTGAAGCAGTCGTCATCAGCATTCAAACAGAGAGTAGGAACGGGTATCTTTTTCACCTAAACATATCATTGACCACTGGAAATGAAACAAGAGACAATGACAAGTAAGACACCAACAAGCAGAGTAAGACAACCTACTTTCTTATTAGGTGCTGCATGATCGTAATAGTGATCAACCGATTCGTATCCAAAAAGTGGAGCAGTAAAACGGGTATCGAACTCCCGTATTGTTACAGATTTTTCAAAACGTTGTCGAAATCCATCATTTCGTGGTTTTCAAAATGTTCTCGGTATCTAAAATAATACCAATAGAGTCTAGCAACAAAATCAACAAAAACGAGAATAAGCGTGAAAATGATTGAAAAGATACTCATTTGAGGAGTAATTGAATTTAAAATAGGAGTGCGCCATATGATAAGTTATATTGGAAAACCCCAATTGAAGTCTTCAGTGATGACACTGATTCATGAAAATGAGGAATGTCTTCGTGTGAAAAGTTCACACAGTACGAAGTGGCTATTCTTCCCCCACTCTTACTTGATACCAGTTATATGCGGAGCCGGCACGCTACAGCGAGTATATACATCAACAATGACAAAGGCGGTGCAATGGCAAGTGGTGTTACTTACAGTGCACGGTCTGGAGGTCAGATCCCAATTAAACCTAGCCCCTTTCACCCCTTCGTAGTCGATGAGTCGGTACCAGATCACCTAAGGAGGAAAAACACGGTACCACGGCCCCCCAACTTTGACGCTACACGTGATGAGCATACTTCTTGACAAATTACGAAAAAATTGAAGCCTTTCTAGTCATTAAGATTCTAAAAAACAATAATAGAAAATAATGGTTCATAACGTTTTTGCCGAAACTCACAAGTTTCTTCGTAAGATGGCGATTATACACGTGCTTCGCAAAGAAGCTCTGAAAATATGAACTTTAAGCCCCTTCAATCATTTTTTTCTAAATGGTCCCACCACTGCAAATGCCAAGCACTACTATGTCATAACGTACTACCTCCAGGGAAGTTGTCGTAGATAAGGGATCGAAAGGAGCTGATACAATCATCGCACCGGACAACACAGCTGATTCCGCAGTACGTGTTGCCAGATAATTCCACAGCACCATCCTTTAAAATAAGTGAAACTCAAAAAATGAATAAAAACTTGCGAGAAAAAAATTCACTAACCCTCCCATGCTGAAACCACAACCAATGATCTTTGCCCTGGGATATCTCGAAGAAACCCGTTGTATAACTTCAGCAACATCGTCATGCCGCGCAGAGTTGTAAGCTCTGAATAAAGTAAAATAGAGGCGGGTAAATCAAATGAAATCACACAAAATTCAGCATTCAAATCTCACATTTTATTTCGTAACTGGACTCCTCCAAGCCCACGTGGGTTATACACTAGTACTCTCCATTTACGAGCATACATTTCTTGAGCTGGATACAATATATATGCACAATCTCGAGTCGATCCTATAAATGAAGAAGTAATAAAAAGCTAAATATCACATCCTTCAACTAAAATGTTTGAATCGTGGAACAAAAGTGACGTTAACAGAAAATGCTCAGTACACATGACTGTTGTGATGGCTTCTTGAAGGCGAATTTTACGAATAAAAACGAATTTTACGATAAAAAGGCAACCCATTTCAAATTAAGTTAGGGATGGTCAGCGCCAAAGAAAGAAAAAAACAAAGAAAAACGGCCTAGAATCCGAGAAATGAGACCCGTTCCCTAGCCGTCGATTTCCGCGTTCATGCGACTCAACGGTGCTGCTCCCTTCAATGTTAACGCTCTCCCTCCCTGATAAACGGCTCAATGCCCAGACAGAGTGAGGGGGGGGGGAAGTGGGTGGGTGGGACATACCGCGCAGATAGTGCGCCAATAGCGACAAGGCTATGCTAAATTGCCGGGTGCATATCCTTCATTACGAATTGCGTGCCGGTCCACACCTTTATGAGTCCGCCCTTCTTCCCACTAGATAGTTTCCCCTACTTCGCCTTTCGTCTTCATTCTGGAATCCTCCTTCAAAGTCCACTCCAGTTCCTAAGTAAAGCTTGACTGCATAACCGAAAAGCAAGGGATGCTGCATTTCTGTCAATGAACAATCACAACAGCAACAACAACTACAGTAACATGTAATAAATGAAACTAATGTATCGGTTTTGCAATCATCTCTTTCAAAAACATTTGCTGTCTCAGAAGCAGCACAGGAATCATTAAAATCAAGAATGGTGAAAATTAGGCAGCTTAGGATCAATGTGGGATCCTGTACCCATTCTCAAGGCACATCTCAAGCTCCACCAGTGCAGTTGGGCAAGAAAATGAAAGTAGAGATGGAAAATGGACGGAAAGGAAAATAAACTACACTGGAAAGAGCAGCGCCTCTTTCTGAGAATTTCATGAGTCTATGTAATGCAAGCTAGTGGTGGGCGAAGTGAGAGGGCAAGCTTGGGGACATGGAAGCATAGGGTACAAACGAGACGCAGATACGCTGCTGTGCGGACGTAAGGAGACGTGGCCGGCAGTCTCTACGGTCTTATCAGGTAGTTAATTAAACGCCTTTTGCCACTTCTTTCACGACCACTGTTTTTTCAAAGAAACCTGGGGAACTCCCGCTAAGCATCAGCCAATCATGGAATTGCTTTAGCAGAAACCGATGGACTTTTGATTCACGGCAATTTTTCAAGGCACTACCTGTAATTCCTGGTAAGAAAAGAATTATGGGTGCATCGTCCTTGCAGTCATCCGCATAGAGCCAATCGATACCCAAAGCACCTCCATCGGCAAATTCAATTACTTCCCTAAAATGTTGCAGAGGACGTCTAGTGCAATAAACCGCTAAAAAACTTACAAATTGGATTATTCGTTCTGTAGCTTCCTACTGTAGCCAGTGAAACACTGAGCAGGGACTCTTGGTTGGTGGTGACATTAGTACAGAAAGAATATTCCAGATAAACCTTTTGAAGGATTGTACCAGCCCATTAGGCTACGATCAAGTTGACTACTGCACTCAGGTCAATGGGAACTGGGTTATTCTCAAACCGCTGCCGTAGTGAACACTAGCACTAGCAAAAGTAGGCAAGAGTGAAAGCAAAACAACCTCAGCAAGATAAAAAGCACAACAAGAACCGACCTGACAAATGGCAATGTCGGACATTTCCTCAACGCACCATTTACGATCGTTTGCGCATCGCCAAATGGACACCACCATGGTATTCTATAGACCTGAAGAACATCACAATTAAATCCTAAACAGCAATACCATGAAAAATTCTCATTTGAAGGCGAAAACAGGATGCAGAGTTTGAGGCTGCTTCCGTGCATCTACGCAAGCTGTGGCTTACGCCCAACTACCGTGATCTCCCGAGAGACCTTTGAATTTATATGTTTCCTGCCAAAATGTAACGAAAAGCACGTACATATGTAACAAAGCCTTGAATAACGGAAAGGAAGCGTGTGAGTGAAAACAAATAAAAATTCAGAAACACGGTCCCTTGGAATGACCAATTTCAGATACATATTCTCCCGTGCATTTGATACACCCTAGAAAGAGGAGGGTAACTCAGCATTTGTGAGGTAGATGCATTACAACCCAAAGCGTTCATACAAGACCACAATACCCTATTTCCTAGCTCGATGCAAGCCGCCTGCCGTACAACGCCAGTGTTACTGTAACCCTTAACTTTCCACATTTGAAAGGATCAAGGTCGCCAAAGCAGAAAGCGAATTTTTGCTTTTCGCAACGAAGAACTGTTCGCTGTGAGAACCCAGGTCCTCCGCAAAACTAGGGGTTCTCGCAGCGGACCAGTTCCGCGCTGCAAAAAAGCGAAAAGGTCGTTTCCTGTCCTAGTGAACCACACCGCACCCTTCTAAAAGGAAGAAAAATCCTAGCCTATGCCTGGAAAGAGGAAAGGGCGCTGCTGTCGTTAGGGGAGAGTATCTCTATGCGGAGAACCCAACCTCTTTATTACTCTTCCCTATTAAATGAAAAAATAACCTCTAACGTTTGGAAAAACAAGTAGCGACCAAATTTTGAATAGAATGCCGTGTGGCAATGGTCTTTCAAAGCCGCTGAAATCTTGCTTTTCTGACAAGTGGTTCGCAAGGACCGAGAGCGACTTCTCCGATTTTTGCAGCAGCGCAGAACTGTTTTCGTTGTGAGAACTCCAGGTCCACGACGGACCTAGGGTTCTCGCAGCGAAAAACACCTCGTGCTGCGACAGGCGAAAAAGTCGCTTTCTGTCCACCACACCCGCTTCCCTGTCCCTTTGTCGCTTACACGAATTTTCCAAGCAGTCACGCCAAAAGGGATCGAGATAGCGCTTAGTTTTGGGCCATTAGAAGAAAGAAAAGAATCATGCTGGCGGTCGCCAAACAACAAACAAAAAAAAAAAAAAAAAACAATAAATAGGAGGGGGGCGCACTAGGATGCAATGATCAAAAAGTCGAGAAGAGAAGGAGTCGTATTTGTGGAGTTGAAGATCGTCGTTGCAGGAGAAAAAGTTGTCCTTCAAAGAAGCAAGGGGTAACTATTTGACGATTCTAACGAAAAAACATCGCAAAGGAGGGGTGGAATGGATAACATTAAAGATCTGCCGTTTCTTCAAATATAAATATTTACCCCTACCCACCCAGCAACCCCTCTTAACCGGAACCCATTGAAGCAGTAGCCCTTGTGGGGTAGCATCGACTAATATAACGGCATGGAAAGAACTACAGTGACACTGTCCAGCAATAAGTGATGTGACGGAATACAAAAGGAAAAATGACATACATGGTAAAGCTGTGAAAGCTATTAGTGTACGCTATGGCCAAAACTGAGTCTGACCTACAGAGCACGACATTTTCACACAAAACCCCGGCTCCTCTTCAACTTCACCCGGTCCCCATTTTCTTCATCGGAAAAGGATTTCGAGTACTAAATTCCTTTACAATTGATGTGAGTGTTGTGTTCCAAGTGGGTTAGCTTCTCCGCATAGATGCCCCTCCCCACCCCTAACAACATGCCAGGCAAAACGCCCAGTGAGTCCCAAAATACTAACTCTCACGACAGATTCTACCCTTCTCCTATGGTTTGGAATGGGCAGTGCATATGAGGGGAATGCAATTCACTGGGGGGGGGGGGGAGAGAAAACGACTTTTTCGCGCTTCGCATCGCAAAACATTTCCGCTGCGGAAAATTCCAGGTCCTATCATGTGCTCAGCGGTGGATCTGATCCCGAGGCAAAAAATGTTTCGCGGTGCAAAGCGCAAAAATTCGCTTTCCGTCCTAGCAAACCACACCCAAATATCATTATACCAACGCTGCATTAACTCCCAACTTTGTTCGCTCACAATTTCCTAGGTAAGTTTTCGTAGCAGTTTTGCTTTTCATTTGTAACCAACATTCTAGGCTCTATCAATTTACCTGCCTCAATTCAAAGTTGCATGGGAATTTGAAACGCTTTCCTGGTACACCCAGGAGAGGGGGAAACACTAGGGAGAACAAATATTGCTCACATCCTTCTCATGCATCCTTCCCCCCCCCCTTAAACCTCAGTCCCAAGTGCTGTAGACATTTCATCACATGGATGTCCCTCCTAGCGACATGAGAACTGAGCTCCCACTAACTATGAAAAACTATGGATCAATAATAACAAATTGGTGAAAAAATCATGAATACATACTTTTTGCAGAGCTGGCACATTCTTCTTGACTCTAACCAAAAGGGACCCATCCGCTTTTGCATAGATTTGTGGTTTCTGAAATTGATTACCATATTTGTATTATATTTTTGCAGCGAGATAAAGTGCCTTTCCCATGAAACATTCAACGTACTTTAGAGGAAATCCTTGAATACAGCCATAATGATGTCGGCAAAACGACGATAACAACACCGATGTAAGCCAACATCGTGATGAGCCGTGCGAGTAAACTGAAACACACCCATGAAGTACGAATCAGTATCACAAATGCAAAGCGCAAACAATAAATATCAAAAACAATTCCAAAAAAGAACAGGATGAAATAAGCAGTTTTAAATGGAAATCGAAAATTCTAGGTAAAACTCACTGTTGGGTCTTTTCTGATTAGTTGATTAGGTCAGGTAACAGCCAATTCCATCTACGTAATAAAGTAAATAAGTGATTAGTTCCAGGAAAACAGATAAGCAACCACACAGAGCTGCGCCGCTCACTTCGATCCGCGGCATGGCCTCGCCCCGCCCCCAAGCGCTAGGGGTCCTGTCGACACTTTGTGCCAGTGTTGAACGAGGCCGCTTGTCATGTCTATTCATCATTGTGACAGAAAACCCATTTTGAAGCTCTTGGGTGGTTTGGACGAGCAGAAGAGTTTTGCAGATGCAAGCACACAGGGGGTGGGTGGCGGGTGGGGTAGGGGTAGGGGTAGGGGTGTCCGTGTTTACAGTGTATGCCAAACAAACTTCATACTATTTTCACGAAATTGAAAGGCGCTCATGTCTCGGGGAGAGGGGTTTTGCAGATGTAAGCGCATAGGGGGTGGTGGGAGAGGGGGGGGGGCATTCCAGTGAAAGGGCTACTTTCACCACATGGGACTAAGCCTCAGAGAAGGGAAGGGATTCTACAGTATGAGCAATTTGTGTTTCCCTGACACTTTCTCCTAGTGTCACCTGTCATCGGCCCTTTTTGAATGCCCCCCCCCCTGCGCCATGAGCGTCAATAAAAGCTCTACAACTATGTTCTCCTTGATGTAGCACACTACTGGTCGATATCAGAGGGCAAAAACCCTTCTATCAGGCCAAACCAAAGGCATCTCAAATTTGGCGTCGTGGGTAGAGGCCAATTTTCAACCCCTGATATGTATACCACACCAGGGACAGGCACCATGTTGAGCGAATATCGAGGTCTATGAAACCGTTCCACGAAGAAGGGATGAATGGGTACCCCCAGGAGGCCCGTCGCGCGGCAAGAAGGCAAAGTCAGCGGACGAGTCGCGCGCGTACTATAGGGATTTCGCGTCAAGTTAAATAGAGTGTCCCATTGCACGTCCTACATCGCACACCACGCGCTGCAACTCGTCCGCCGACTCTGCCTTCTTGCCGCGCGACGGGCCTCCTGGGGGGTACCCGGGATGAATCCCCAGCACTCAGGATTAGGAGGATCTCCTGCGCTTGTTTTACAAAACAAACGAGGCCTTCATTCCTTTACCTTGAGTTTCCTTCCTCTAACTACCACAATCAACAACCACCAGTTTCCACTTCTTAAAGGAATCTTCCACGGACCATGGACCAGTGGGCGGGACCGGAAGTGGTTTTGCGACGAAATGCATGGTAGGTACGGATCCACGTTCATGGGAAGGTTTGAAGTGAATCCTGTTCACGTTCGTGCGTTCGACACGTGGATCCGTACCTACCATGCATTTCGTCACAAAAACTTCCGGTCCCGCCCACTGGTCCATGGTCCGTGGAAGATTCCTTTAAAATTTGACGTCGATTCGGGGAGGTGCATATAAATACGTAGTTTCCGTGCAGAGACGTGTCGTAATTGCAGAACAGGTAATATGTGTGGCATCAGATGACATCAAGAGCATCAGAAGCATATGCAGTATGTTTTGGGACATAATCTGTAATTACGACACGTTCGGCCGTGGAAAACAGAGTAAAATGTGCAATAACCGTTAACACAGCAGAGATCTATAAATGTAAATAAATACCAATGAAGAACCCCACATACGGACTTGAAAATCTTTGCTACGTTTCTAAAAACCTTCGACTCTTCTGCAATGAACATTTGGATATCTAACATTTC
>MU911825.1:6587-53753 GCA_036418205.1 Ostertagia ostertagi | reverse complement strand
TAATAATATCGATATTAGTAGTGGCCATTCGTCGCATACCCTCAATGTTCAATGATAAGGATTTGTAACTGTGTTGGCCGTAGCCTGGAGAACCTGAGGGCCAACAATTATACTCACTCTGCGACTACCTGTTGCGATTGAGATGCGAGAACACAACTTCCGGCAAAACGGCCGCACGCACGTGTTAGCAGCCGCCGTCGCGCGTCTGTCATATTGGATCTCGTGTATTATCGTGATTGTGTACCGATGATCGCGAAGCTTTTATCTACTGAATCGACGCAGTCGCACCTTTTGGCGATTAGGAGTCATATGAATACATGTAGCAATGAATCACTAATGATCCATGTATTATTGATGCTGTGCTTGAATGTGGTTTTGGAGTCATTTTCGATTTTCGAACTTCCGTTTGGCTTGTGTTAGTAGTGCAACGACATTTGCAAGAATGAGCCAACCAAGGTGACCACGGTCATTGCCGCCCGAACAATCCGGCGTCGTCGCACTTATATGGAATTTACGCATCGCACGTTGCAAATTCCATGGCGATCGCACTATCACAGATATGCTTTCGCATACTCCAATTGGCAGGTTTGGTGGCAATGCATCGCTTTTGCACCCCGATCGACGGAGGTCACCAAAAACCACCATAGTTTTATCTTGTGAGATGGCCTGTCCAAAGAAGCGGCAAAACTTGCGTTGCCGTCATGCAATCTCTGTGTGTATATCTCTGTGAGCTATTGTTCATAGTTTCCTATTTTTCGTGGCGTAAGTGTCTCATACTTCAGCTCTTTAGTACAAAGTGCAGACGGCGTTGAAATTTCTGTGGTCGGAAATCAGCTATAATTCGTGCCAGATTTCTTACTCAGTCTGAATTACCGATTTCAGACGGGCAAGTCTGGTTTGAATGTCTTATACTTCTGAGGGTGTTAATGAGGTGCGTAAAGTGACTGATTTACGTTGTTACGTGTTGGTACCTGTGCAGGCACCAAGCTAAGATGTGGATTTTCAAAACGTGCAGATGTCTTTCTGCCCGTTGCTCTTCATGTGTGCTCGGTTTACACTTCAATAAAACGTCCGAAGCATGCTCAATAAAAGCCTTATACATACAAAACTAACCGCTAAAAAGCAACGATGGGTAAGCAACTCCAGACTCTAGCGCTTACAAAGCCTGTTCATTCGTAATTGTGTCATGTGCACTGGCAATTTTACTATTAGGCGGCCTGTGAGTGTTAGTGAAACAAAATAGATTAATACGCTTATCCTATTAATATCCATGGACTCGTTTAAGCCCTTTTTTTACGTAACATATTAAGACTAAATACATCATCATGGAGTTTACTAGTGCAGTACCACCCGACTGGTGTGTGCATTATACGTTGTGGCAGATGTAAGGGCTATATGGGGCCCAGGAGTCCGTAGGCACAGTAACTTGCCAATCGACAGCTTTTGTGTGCTGCCTAATCTTGTAAAGAGGGTTGCTATATGGTAAGTCTTTTTGTTTTCGCAAACGGCGCTGCGAGTATAATGGCTCATGCAAGGCATGGAGGCGCTTAATTTAAACCACTTCGCCACCGGGTAATCCAAAGACCTGCATAAATATCAGATGTTGGGATTCGCTTTCTTTTTGATACTTTAAGAATAAGTGAAGATGTAACGTTGAGGCATAAGACTGTTCTATTTTTATACTTCCCTTCTTTGAGAATTATCAAAAATGATCCAGTATCCGTTTATACTGTCCGCTCGAGTATTTTTCTTAGCTGTATGGGCTCATGGTGGCCATCTGCCTCGGAAAGTAGAGATTCACATATTGATGCCAGGCTAGAATGGAGACAGAGAGACTCTGCCACCACGCTGTGCGAGCAGGCAGCTCAGGGAAATACAAGAACGCAAGCAGACAAGATGCTCTTCCGTGTATACACACTGGTGCTAACCACGTCCACATTCTTTAATTCCCAAGCTTTGGTATATCCCAGCGCGGAATCTCACCGACTCACTCGCGTGAGTAAAAATCAAAGGCGTCGAGACAGCTTACATGGACCGATGTAGCGGAAACAATCGAAATAGTCTGTTTGAAGACCCGACTCCACTGTGACCTCGATTAAGTGTTACGGCGTCGCGTTCGCACTCTTTCTAAAAAATCTCGACCGCTCTCTTCTCAGGGGTGGGTCCTCGGATACGAAACCCCTAACCCTACGCGGAGGGGGTCACCAACGAATTACGACTAGCAGGGCCCCTCATGCCCATAATCACCTTCAAATTAAGTTGAGGCCGTCATCGAACAACCGAAACTAGAAATCAAGAAAAACCATGAGGAAAGGCCACGCCCGAAGACCCAGCAGCGCTCGGCTAAAAATCAAATAGGAAAATGCTTCGCTCGAGTTAATTATTTAAAAATTCTGAGGAAAACCTCTCTTGTTGCCTTCCGGTCCAGAAACAGCCGTAGCGGCGAGGTGTCATTAATTGGGAAAAAACCGCTACTTTTGCCTCCGCGTCGTCAGATATTCCACCTCCGCCATCGTTTCACCCAATACATCCACATATACGACCTGGCGACTTCATCGTAGACCCTTTCGCAAGCTTCGGCCAGAACCTACACTGATCTATTGAAAATTAGCGTGCTATTCCATTATACCAACTAAAGCATATTTTATTTGCGATCGAACATGAATCAGTCTATGGCAGGATAGTAAGGAGCCAGTAAATGTAGATGATCGTACGCAGGCAGACTCTGCGCATTCTATTATGGGGCATGTAGTAGGGAGGCCTAATCTCCATTGGTCCTGAGGAGCAGTGTGCAGAATGTTTTATTCCACACACTGTATATGAAAGCGATATGCACAAAAAGCCTAATAACCTTATGATCAGATGTTACTCTGTCATTTTTTCAACGGCTTCGATTGCCTTTCGCAGACCATCACCGCTTGCCCAATTGTGAGTTTTCTCGAGAATATTTGAAAACGAAAAATTGACACGTCCTCGAAACGCCCATCTCTCCATTCACTTTATCCATAAATTGGTGTTAATGTTCCGCGAAAAAGGTAGAGATGAGGGTGGGAAGAATGGTTTTCCGCGCGTTCAAGACAGTCCGGCATTTTAGCAGAAACGCTGGTCATCCCGCTTATCGCGCTTATTTTTCTTGCACGATGTGCCAAACGCGAGACACCGATCAGCTGTGACGAATATATGTGTCGGCCGCATTTCTGCAGCGTCCGACCTCCTTTCAAATTTCGTATTAGCTCGCCTAAATCCGGTCCAGAAGTATTTCTGAAGAAAGATCCTACGTCGACAT
Source organism: Ostertagia ostertagi (assembly GCA_036418205.1). Classification (NCBI taxonomy): domain Eukaryota; kingdom Metazoa; phylum Nematoda; class Chromadorea; order Rhabditida; family Trichostrongylidae; genus Ostertagia; species Ostertagia ostertagi. The sequence goes on along the minus strand of MU911825.1, from coordinate 50,467 downwards.
CTGACGCCGCCCTTAGAGAAATAAGGTTGTAGAACGCGGAGCGCACGGAAAGCTGGGGTCTCAAATGAACTCTATGAAGCGAGGCAGGTTGCTATGTTGCATACGGTGGTCGGAACTATCGGCGATAGAGAAGAATGCAGTGTCTAACTACGCTCGAAAAAAGACCAAAAACTGCGAGAGAACCCAGCTACGCAGATACTTATGTGTCTGCTATCACAGATACGAACTTGGCGCAACCCAGGTGTATTGGAGCTCTTGATCTACTGTCTCGAGCATAGGCAGCACTATCTTCTAGGACCTCTATTTCATACGACTATTAAGTAATGATTTTGTGTACTAGAATCGAGAGTTGATAAGGGAAAATGATGACACGTCCCATCGTGAGAAATTTGCTCAGCACCATTTTAGCTGCACGCCCGTGCGAACTTACAATGGCTTTTAGCGTGGGTATTAGCGGGTGGTACCTGAGAAACGATAGTCGGAAGGAAGGCGAGGCTACTTTTTTTGTAGAGAGAGTGACACTTATGGCCTCCATATCCGCCTACAGCTATGCATTATGTCCGTATAACGGTGTGCTATTGGTGGAAGCCACTCTTAGTGGAACCGTGGAAACATCCTGCGAGCTCTCCGCGGCGTGCGAACGACACTTCCGAAAAGTCCAAAACGCGATTTGACCGAGAGAATTGTTATGAACTCGAGGTTAAGAGCTCAAACAGGTCGGCTTTTTGAAACCGATATATTCAGTCAATTTTAGGCGCCATGAAAATTGTACTACGGCAAACAACCAGAGTTTGACATATCGTTCACAAAACTTTTCCAAAAATTCTCAGCGGACGTCTTCCGTAGAAAAAAAAAAAAAAGAAAAAACCTGCATTCAAAAAAGAAATGCAGGGAAGTAAGTATTAATGGCTCAGGTCAGCTCAATACACCAATGGCAAGCTAAATCTAGCAGTTTTCAATCGCAATGACACACGAAATGCTGAGCAAAATTTTTACGCGTGTTCTCGCAAGACCGTGCTGACTCTCGAAGAGGCCGGCATTATGCACGGCAAACTTGCCTATGTTGTCGCTGATTGTAGCCACCTTTATCGCTGAAAACTTCTCGCTCCGGCACCGTAAAATGTTCGTAGCGAGAAGGGCGATTGAGCACCGCAGCTTTGAACCTCCCCTTTAAGGTCCGCTATTCGACGCACACCTGCCTCTGGCTGTCACCCACAGTCATGTGCGAGACGCACAGAACTTGGTAGACATATCGTAGCACATATGCATTATACATAATCTCTTCACCAATGTTATAATGCATACTTAATAGTAATTCCGATACTTTTGGAGCAGTCTCATCTTCCCGTGGGAGTGAGGAAAGAATCACCTTATCCGACAGTGCGAAAGCAAAAGCTGGTTAATCAGTGAGATTGCCTCGAGAGTTTAGGCTGTACAGGGGAGCGGCGCTATAGGTAACGCAAAGAACGATAAATGAAGGGCCAGTGGATTCTGAGGGGAATTAATGCATAAGCCAACTCAGCAAATCTCAACGCTGCCATCTTTATGCCCACTTAAAAGGAAGCGGTTACGACTGAGGAGATGTTGTATGGTGGGTTTAAGAGCGCAAGTGTAGGCAGTAGGGAGCATCCTTCTTAATGAGCATAAGCACCGAGAAGTAAGCTCGTTTAGACATGGCCAATTCGCAGCCATACCTCCCTCAGATGGCAGCAAGACAGCAGCCAGCAAAAATCTCCGGGTCCCCAAGTAAACACGGAAGATTATATGGACCCCTATTGTGCCGACTCGATGTGATTGCGCTACAGAGAGCAGCAACGAGATTTCGACTGCAATGCTGAACAGAAGGAACCGCGCGCACACCCTGTTCGTAGGTACGGGTAGGATGTGCCGTTCAGAATCTAGGCACAGCGCAGATGCTGGCGGGGGAGCACGAAGGCGAGAGACGAGCGAGGGCCTATGGCTGCCCCCTAGGACCGGCGTGTGGGCGGCTGGCAACGATGCGTTTTCCTAGGTTTTTTCTTCCATGCGCGCTGCAGCGCCAAAGTGGACTCCAAAAGCCTCATCTTCGATGGAGAGATCGATGGGTGGGCTTAGTCGCGTCGCCTGGGCGCGAGCTGAATCCAACTGGGTGGGGCGGCGCATGGGGCCGAAAGGCAATCGTCCTCTCAGCAACCACCGCACTGTTAGCAGTGCAAGCGCCCCACCACTCGTTCCTCTGGCGCGCCATGCTAGTTCTCTGTGGCGCGACGCTAGGTTTCCGGCAGATGGGTCGACACACCACTCTCCCCGCTTTTCGCTACCCCATTCCTTTAAGATAGGGCCCGCAATAGAGGATGGGGTTAAGTAATGGCATCCCCGCCCCTTTCCGTTTTAGCACAATGAATTTTAGTAGTGAACAGTCAACAGTTGAAAGACCTCATCACACTGCGGGAGGATTCTTTCATTTCGTCCTACCGAACTGCTCGCCTGTTGCCCTTTTTTCGCTTCCTTGACTGCTTGCTGGCGCGAATAAGACAGCCTCGCTTCCAGCATCCTGGTACATACTCAGACAAAATCCGCTCCCCAGTGTTTCTTCAGGTAACGATCGAGTTTTCGTGTTAAATAGGCACTAGACAGACCGTAGCATTAAATCAATACATTAACTTTATTCATGACTCAGCAATTTAATTTCATGCTACTATTATCATATTGTAATGCCCTATGTACCAGTAGCCATGCTGACATGAAGAATCCCGTAAAAGGGTATATCTAGGAGTAAGAAACAACGGAAACATAATGGAAGATTTCGAACGACGTAGGAGGTGGGCTAGTGACAGTCTTAGCTTTCAGAGGTACTAAGGCAGTGGAGTGAGAAAGCCATTGACTGGGCCGCCAGATACTACACTTGACTAAAAAGTAGTGAAGAAGAGAAGTCGATTCGTCTGTAATTTGGCAACCTCAGCAGCAAACCAATAGCTTGCCAGCGCCTCGTTAAGGAAAAGCAAGGCAATAAAAAGGGAGTGTAGGGTAGTTAATTCACGTTCGTTGATAATTCACGTTTTGGGAGACTCGCTGACCATGCTAAAGCAATGCATACGTATCAGAGCGCAGATTCAGAACCTGTCGACTCTACGAAAGGGTTTAAATACAAGCCTTCTAATTTGCTCCACACTCTGGCTGTTTTCATAGATCCGGTGATTGTGCTTATCGATAAGCATCCACAACTTTTCTCCACCAAATTTTCGAAGTTCCCAAACATGAGCCACTAGCCCTGCTATTATGAATACCGTTATCTCCTACCATGTTCAGAACAAGTTCTTTACCGAGTAGGAAATAAACTCCTGAACTTCATTTTGAATTGACAATTTTGGGTGAAATTTCATTCGACCGCAAAAGAAACATCTTCAGAACAAAGTGAGGGCCTCAGCTTGTCAGAACACTGCTTTGGGCAGTCCTGAAACCCCCAGAGAATAATCAGCTTCGAAAGCTAGCGTTCAACAAGCCAGCCAGGCTGCCAGAACGTATTCGGTCAGCCGGAAATGTGCCCACTGAGCGGCAAAACGCTACCACCATTTCAAGAATTAGGGTACACCAAAGCTCACTAAATTTATTGGGTTTCTTTAAAAGGGCTTATAGAACATTCAGCAAAATGGAGCAGAAATGTTCAGAGCCTGTGATGCTGATCCATTAGCCCTTTAACGACAATGTCACCCACCGGTGGGTGCCACTACGTTTGCCGCGTGGGACAATGGCACGCAGTGGTAGGCGCCAGCTTGAAATTTCCTTCTTCGCGCATTTGAAACATTTGTAACGCGCAAACAATTATAAGCAAGTTCCACAGTATGGCCTACAGAAAGTATTATTGGGAAATTTATATCGAAATTTAGAATTGGCCATTTAGCTCGACAGCTGCATTGCTGTGTCGAAGATTAATTACTAATCAGGAGTTCTTCGTCTTCTCCTAACCCTCAAATATGGGAAGAGGTTTAAAGTGTATCGAAAATTCTCTTGGGCAGTTGAACTTTTGAAGGTTTTGCCTTCCTTTCCTTTGAAACCCGAGTTCCACTTCCAAATTTGGAACTTTCTTGAAAACAATATACAGTATGAAGGCCTAGAACTACTCCATATCTGGTATACTGCTAATGTAGAAATTTTGATAGGCAAAGTGCTTTGAGGGACAATTTTGCCCAATTGTGAGGAGAGTTGGCGCGCCAAACGTAGGCGTGGTCCCATGAGCGAGCTACGTGCAAATCCGCATTGTCGTCAAAAGGTTAAAGGAATCCTTCCCGGAAGAACCTGTATCCTTTCGCATTACGCATATGTCAGTCATGATCACTAGGTATAACATACAAAGTTCCATGCACAACGATTCAGTTTCCGAAGAAAAACAAACCTACAAAAACCACACTCTATGAACGATCGAAGGTAAGTGGCGCAGAGCCAAAAGCGGGGCATAGAAAGAAGTCCACCTTGGAGCCGTAACATGCGACGCGACGAAGAATCGGGTTGAAGCGTGTGAATTTGGACAGCAGAGATAGACAGACAGAAGATAGAATAGGATACAGTAGAAGCGTGAGATATTAATGCAATAATTCAAAAAGCCAAAAAGGGTTTCCAATAACGGCACTCCAAACAAGTGGAAGCAGTCCCGCCGTCAGCATTTCTAACTGATGTCCGGCAGTACTTTGAACGCTTAGCAGCCCTTTCGATTTTTTGAATTTTCTACCAAAACAAATGCAATGTTCTTTTCGTTCTTATCGTGAACCATGGGTCCTAAGATAGAGAATTATGGGTGGAATAGAATCACGATTTTTCCAAGGAGGATTCCTTTAACTTGCTCAAACACATAAATAGGGACATCAGCTATGGGATTTTCAAAAAACTTAGAACTGTGCGGTAGTTAAAATAAACTAGGTATGAGCGGTGATGCTTCCTACATCTTCAAGGGACGGTCTCAAATTTATAAAAACGAACATAATATGTCGCGTGAAGCGACGATGAGGGCTTTGGCTGTGAGCACGTTATAATAGAAAGCACACTCACCTGTCCAATAATTGAGAATGTCAGGAAGAGATCGGCGAGCAATTTGTTGGAATAAAGCAAGCAACTACCACTCTGAAATGTTACTTTACAATTTGGGTAAGAAACAGTTGTAAGCCATATAAAAATTTCACACCAAGCGAGACTTGACTCAACGTCAAACTACCGATTTATAATTATACTAAGAGGGAAGCTCTGAAAATTGAGTATTCCATTTCAGAGCCGCTGATGACCGTTTCTCCTTGTTTCCGCTAGTTATGCTTTACGTCCAACTTCCACAGCACGCATTACACAAGGAGAGGTTTCACGATGGCTGCGAGTGACGAGTAAAATTCCTAGTCTTGAAAGGGAGAATTAGGTAGCCCCAGAGATGCGGAAACTATTGGCAACTCGTGAAACCAACCAGGAAGTAGGGGGAGGTAAGGATGGTAATTAGGAGGTAATGACTTTGAAGTAAAAAAAGGACACTTGAAAGCGTAGAATCACAAACGGAAGCTGTGAAAATGGAGATGGAAAGATATTCCACTCTAAAACTGTTATACGCCACAACTGCCCATAAAGCAAAAGTTGTGGTTCCATTCCCGTCTACTGCGAGGAGTTTTGCCCATAAGCTACCATTGCTGTGACACTTTCGCATCATGAACTGCGGCAAAAATATAGCCGTTAGTAATAGAGAAACATGCAGCCCAGTGTGTGCGTTTTCCATTAACCAATTCAACAGGAATGCGTTCATAGCATGTATACAAATCTCAAAAAAAAACAACAACTACCTCTGAATCACCGCAGGGTTCCGACTGATAGCGAATACAGCTCACATCAAACATCCAACCGAAGAGAACAGGTGCTGGGATGGTTCCGACGACACGCACGAGAATCCCTTGGATACCCAACGCAAACGAACGTTCGTTGTAGTCCACGGTTCTAAAGAAACATAGCTTGCTAATGGTGGTGTATAGGTAGTCGCGGCGCGGCCGTGACTAGTACACTTATCGAGTGCCAGATTTCACGGGCAGCATGATGGTGAGCGCGAGAACCATTGAAGCAACAATTCCAGATCGAATTCGGGGGAGGGGGGGGGGTAAGGGCGGCCAAAAATGAAACTGCGCATGGCGAGTAGATCGCAAAAAAGAAGCAAGGGAAACCACCGGAGGAACTTTGAACAAGGCTCCCCCTCTTTCTCCTTGGAACAAGAAAGGTGGAGCCGGACGAGCTGTCTGAACTAGCCTGCTTCGCCGGCCTTTATTGTCAGCTCGTGCCAGCAAGAAATGCGACCGCAACCCGAACCAATACAACCAAAGACTTCTGTCCCATACAAACAAAGAAAGACAGTGATAAAACGATTTAAGGACCTAAATTAAATGAAAAGAAAGCGGCATTTATTGAAACGCAGAACAATTTACACGCAATCGCGTCAAGACCAGGCAGCCAATCACGCTATGCGTCATTAGCAAGTGGGCGGAGAAATGGAACAGATAGAAATCACGCATCTTTTTGCCCCATTAGTCGCAGAAGTATGTATTGAGCCGGAACTGTTGCATTGAAAGTAACATGCGCTAACATGCGCTGAGGGTGAAGGAGAGCATAAGAGGTTAACACTGTTACTACACTTCTACTTTGTCGTGTCTGATTCTACGCTGGTTCCCACGCTGAGCAAATGTCTTGAATCAACTGCTGCCACAAATAAGCACGAAGTGACTTAACGATAAACATTCGCTACTTACTCACAAACCCACTTGAGATGGTGTGCACCTTTCGTTAGTGGAAACCTTTCACACCTGGTGCAATGTGACGAGCGAGGTGTGAAAGGTCGCTACTAGCAAAACCTCTATCCATAGGGTAAAGTGGTGTGACACCATTGAGATAATAGCTGAATGAAAAAAAAACAATCACCTTAGGATCACCGATATAATCGGAACGGCGACAGCGAACGTACAAAGAGACAACGGGGCGAACATAATAAGAAATCCTAATAGTCCTTTACATTTCGATTCACACAGTCCTTTCTTTACGTGTTTGACTCGAAGACGTGCAGTCTCCACCACACAGGAACAATTTGAGTAAACCTAGAAATGACTTCATTTGAATTTTAATCCAGCGTTTCATGTAACCCACCTTCTGTAAAGGTGTGTAGGGCTCGGAACATCCAGCAAAGCACGGTGAGTAGTACGAAAGTTGCCGTCCATCAACAAATTCAGCACAAACCGGGCGAAATTCGGCTTCACTACACATGCAGTGCGAATTACATGGGCTGCGTAACGTTGGTTCAACATCCGAGTAATTTCCAACAGAAATTTGACCATCGCTGCAAATTATTAAAATATTAAAAATGGTATTCGTCATAGAGTCATAGACAAGACAAGTAAAGAAATCTATGAATCTAGGAAATGAGACATGAAAGATGAGATAATAGAAAAATAAGAGGAAACTAGCCACGAAGGTTAGCAGTCTAACAAAAAGCAGAATTCAAAAAGGAACAAATTGTGCGAGGAGGACAATAACAAAGCCCACACTGACCGATCTGGGTATGTAGTTTCGACACCGACAAGAGGATCATGTGGGCAATATATGAGATACATTGGAGTGAGTACCAACGAAACAAACAACAGTCCAACAGCGAGCTTCAATGTTGTCACACAATTCAACCGGAAGTACTGAACTATGAAGCCGGAAATCATGCAACCAATTCCAGCCATAGGCACCATAACACATCCTGAACATTTATTTCCATTTGCAAAGAGGCTGTCATTCAGAAGGGACGTAAAAATGCAGATCAAATACTTTTTTAGGTCATAAAGATAATCTAAAATACTTCCTAGCCGTCACTCACCTATTAACAGACTCGACCTGCTTGGCGGTACATTGAACTGTCTCTCTAAGTACTTTGACATAAACGACGATGCACCAGTGACAACAAGACCTAATACGAGGTAATTTAGAAAACAAAATGAACCACTGACGACTGAAAAATGATGAACTGACTGTCTATTGCCATTGCGAGCGTAATCAGCATAAATGGAGCATTGGTGAGAATCCGGTAAATTGCTATGGGAATATGCCTCACATCCAACCACAATTTGTACCATAACGGTCCTCTACCACGAGTCGTAATCGAAGTATACAACAATGAAGACTCCTCTTAAGAACAAAAGTAACTTGTTAGAATACAAAAACGTCTTTAGTTACTGTAACTACCTGGTAAAGGAGCATCACGATAGAGCGCTGCAGTTTTGTTCGTGCCAGCCAGCCCACAACACTCAGGTGTACGCCGTCGTCCTGCTTGTGAGTTTCTACCAAACGATTTCTGAAGGTAATATGATAGCGGCGTTTTTGGAAGAGGTCTTATTGCGACCAACCTATGCCACTTCAGGGATTCAGGTAAGACTTTTGGAAGACAAATTATTGGAACCACAGCAAGCATAGCAATGAGAGAAGCTAGAACGAATCCAATCCACCACGCTCCCACCCACGATGGGTCAGTCTCATCTCCACTTACTCTGAAAACAGCAACTCTGAACAAATACAGAACTCAAAATTTTTGAGAAAAGCCAGCTTTCGCTCTTGGACGTGTGGAAATAATAAAATGCCACCGCAGAACCACCTACAAACAACTAGGTTCTTCTCGCAACACTATTCTTTTAGGAAGGTAGACCCAAATTCGTCGCTCTGGAAGTGCTGTATCGACATCTTACCGGTTTATAAGATGTAAGCTGAATTCGATTACCCAAGTATTCATCGCATTCGCGCCCTTCACACCTGTCGCTAACCCTTATTTGGCACTCATCCTGGTGCGAATTTAAATAGTCAGTACTCCTAGAGTTCCTTAACCGAAAAAAGTAGTGCATTTTGCTACACTACTCCCAAGCCATTTGAAACTAATACAAACAAATATCTTCGAGCTTATGCAAAAAGACGTTTGTGCGCGAACAAACTCCACGCTTGCCCTCCAGTGATCCTCATCCCATAGACCACAATTTGCTTCGCAAAATCCATCATCAAACGCTGTGTAGTACAAAAACGACTTGAAAAAAGACGTAAAAACAAGCTCTAATTGTAATTCTCGCTCTAAGCTTATGGTACGAAATTGAGATTCGTATAAGCTGCTCCTACTACGGCACCAAAATCCCCCTCTCTCTTAAGATACGGCGACTCCCCTTCATTCAAGCGGTCCAAAAAATCCAAGAGGCTTCGGTTGAAATCTCAAATAATATCCTCAGTGGAAAAAGAGTACGATACCACAGGCTCATATTCAGGTCTAAAAATTTGCTCTTGTTGGTACTCAGCATGAACGAATGGAAGTGCTTCTATGCAAATGTATCCCTTTCCTGCGATGGCGTTTTAAAATACTGTTCATGTATGACAAGGAAAACTATATCAGAGAACTTTTACACTCCACCAGGTTTGAATCTAATGATGTTCCGGAAAAAAGTAATAGGAAGGTTTCCACACCTCCAGATTTTTTTTCATTCAACAACGCAGAAATGGCTTCGAAGAGAAAAGAATACAGAGTCCATAAACCTACCGCGAAATTTGCTCAGCAGGAAGATGCCAGAAATCCGTATGGTATGTTAGAAATGTACCCGCAGTCAGAAATCCCGCAGCTGGACCGAATACGGCGAAAGAGTAATAAATGCCTACAAGTAACAATGAATTAGCAAATAGGTAACACATGCAAGACAAGATAGTGAAAATACTCACCCACAAACAAAGACGAAAGCGCCTTGCCAACATTCTCATCTATATACGAGACTCCAATGGTGAACAAAGGTGTAGCACCGATGCCATGCAAGAAATGAGCCAAACAGAATAGGAACAAAAATCGAAACGTGCCCGGCTGGAATGACAAAGATCGTGCGATAAAAGTATACATGGACGGAAGAAAGAAATCCATGTCACTACTATATGTGTATTAAATATATATCAATAGGACTGTGGCCATAATTTATTTCATTCTATTTATTTATTTATGATGGCACTCAAGGTGCGCCGTCGGTAAACATAACCGTTCAGTTAACAGGGAATAAAACCAAAAGGAAAAAACGAGACGTGCCAGCCAAAAATGCAAGAAGTGTACACATCAAGGAGTCGAAACAATAATCACTCCGGCACCGTGTCAACTAGCGCCCACCCTGCGCGCTATCCACTAGGCCATTAGCTCCATATACTTCCACCTTCAAAATCATTTGTCAACCCACGACACCTCCTTCAGCACGAGCTTGGAAAAACTGACCATTTTGCCTGAACTACGCGTTGCTTTTTTGATATTCAGGGAGCAATAGAAAAAATGAACCACAGATGTGGTCTCTGCATGCCTCCATATCATGCAGAAAACCGTTCTTAAAAAGCTTCGCACGCCCCCTGAAAGGCCTTCCTGGTCAGCAGCATAGTTCAAACTGAGCATGCGGGGGAACTGTTCACAAATACGGCGTTAAGGTGATGATAAGGATGGTCATCAGGTAGGTGCCAGACTTCATGATTGCAATCGCGTTCGCAGTCGATTGGACCGGCGTGCTATATTACGAACCACACGATTCAATTACCTACTACCCGCCCCACTCGAGATTCTGACAACGCGCCTGAATCGCGCCCTGTCCCACTCGCGGCGACCGCGATTACAATCGTTTGATGCGACACTTACCTCAGCCATAACCCCCGTTTTTTTCATATGCGTAGGACATGTCTAGAATGTTGAGAAGGGTCAGGGGTGTCAGATGAGGAGGTGGTGAGGCTAATAAATACAATGTATCTCGAAAGCATGGGTTCAACCCTCAAATCTCTTGAAGAAATGAACAATACGCTCCAAACTTCTACCACCAATGTCTTATTTGAGCCATTTTGATACAACTTGAGTAGACCTAGAGTTGAAAAATTACAGATAGTCATCTGATTTCTCTGAGCATAGCGTCCCAGAAGTATAGGTTCACTTAGTTCCTGTGCCTTGCGTTTCCACTGAGATAGGATGAAATAATTTACTAGGTTGAGCAAAAAATATCCGCCGTTTTTTTTTCAGGCTCATGACTTTTTGATTTCATGCTAATTTTTTCGAAGATGTGATGTAGTCTGAACGCACAATCTCTGCCCATTTTGATGTACAGCACTTGTGTACTTGCTTCAATCTGGAGCACACGCGAGCAAGAAAACGATTGCTCATGCTACATGAGTGCAAGTTGAGCTCGAAACCGAACGCCTGTGCACCTGCTCGTAGAATCGATGAAGCCTGGGACAAAGGCACGGTTGCAGAGAAGACTCTTCGACAGCGTGGGTTGATTACTACTTTATGTTGCTTTTGTCTGATTTTGTTAATAAACTTATGAGTTGAACGAAAACGGCGGATAATTTTTGCTCAACTTAATATTATTGCTTTTCCTTCCCCATATGTTCTGCAGTGCTATGCTGGACAGAAAACAATTATCGGAGCAAAAAAAAAAGATAAATCACGGCTCAAAAGCATGTACAAGCAGTAGGCGCAGAATCTCGAGATCAGCATGCAATCTTTTAGCTTGATCAGAAACTTCAACCACAATGTAGAGTCCTACGGCACGAAATGAGATCAGAATATTGGGAGGGGAGTGTGTTTTCTGAGAGTTGGAGCGACAAATTCGTAACCCGCGTCAAACTCTATAAAATGTCATCTAAAGCTCTATCCTACAGACCAAGGGGGATCGTTCGCCCAAGTTACGCCTGGGCACTGCCCTCAAGCCACAGGCCGGAATTATGTGCCGAGAGGTGGTTTTTCCTAGAGTGAGGAAGATGGGTACCCAAGCAAAAGAGCTGCGACACAAAAGTGAGCGGCAAAAGGGCTAAGGTCTTGTCTTGTGAGCTGCCTCCGCTGCCAGTCTACTCTCGTAGCATACGTGGCGTTTATGCCCTCTCGCGTACGACGTACTCTTTCGTGTTTCTCTCTTTTCCTAGAACTGTGTCGCTCCTTCATACCAAAGCCGACCTCACAAGAAAACTCTAGTGGCTTTCACAGTGCATTTTATTTTTCTCCCCACTCACGTTCCTCATCGCAATTTCTGTGTCATTTTTGAACGAAATAACACAACAGTGCGGTACCAACCCGCAGTACTTTCCGAGTTCCACAGTCATGGTCGGAACGAGTCCAAATAAAAGCCGAAACGAAGATTGCTTTAATGCGGAAAAGCCTTAGAGGTTAAAACTGCTATGCATTTTCGACCGACAAAAGTTAGGCTTGGAAAAGCGGAAATTGGTACACGAACTCCAAAAGTCTTGTGCATGTACTCTGAAAAGAAATTCTACCGCTTGTCTATAGCTGGCACATGCAAACTGTCATGGCAGTCACGTCATATGTGAAATTTGCAAAAAACTAGGCTATGAAAAAGAAAGATGCCTGAAGTTGATAACGCAGTCGCCGACGTTTTGGCGGCCAAATTCTTCCCTTAGAATCTCAGAAATATGTAGAGTCATCCTTATAGTGAATGCATAGTGACTTGCTTGAAAGTGTCCAGAACAATTTCACCAGGAAGCTCTTTATGCGATATTGTGGGGTCGGCTACAAGGTTATTTCAAATGACGCCAGCAGAGGGGATCAAGAGGTCTCAAAGGCAAAGTTCGGGATCACACCCACTTGATGAGACTTTACTGTGGCTAGAACGCTACGTACGCAAGTGCAGAGGTCGCGCTGCCCCTAGGTCGAAAAGCGTTACATAGACGCTAGGCGCTAAGGACTTTGGTAGACTCCACCAGTACTGTCATGCTCCGCCCACCGCTAACATCTTGCCTGCGTCGCAATGTTGAATGCCATGCTCTCTCTTCTCAGACTTCTCTAACGTCTCCGCGCTCGTATTATCTCTCATCTTCCTGTCCGCCTTTTGAAGTTCTCTGCAGCGTAGAGCAAAGCGCTCGTACTTCGCGTATTTCACGATGTTTTTCTTTTTTTCTCCACTGGCGGTCCACTTCCCATCATTACATTCCCATTTGAGTGAAATTACCTCATCAACTTAATTCTGAAGCTTGCCTTTAAAATCTTCCAGGTGTGTTATCAATAAGTTGCTTATGGCATTTAAGATATTGACCCGTAGAGTGAATTTGTGCTCTTCAAACTTCTTCGAGGTTGTTAGAGCAATCACTGGGAGAGGTAGTGTCAACCTCCAGATTCCGGTTTCTAAAACTCAGGTCAGGTTTAACCGATTGCGGGCCGCGTGCTGCACCGTGTGGAGCACGCCGTCATACAGAAAAGAAAAATTATATTTGATAATTATTTTTGATTGAGTTACAAAGTTATCATTGAGTGTTTCCGTACACAAAAATGCCATATATTTATACGCTGATAGTTATAGATAATACTGATAAAATAGATATTGAGCTTTTTTGTTTGGGTAACCCTCTTCCTCACTCTAGGAAAAACCACCTCTTGGCACGTAATTCCGGCCCGTGGCTTTCAGTGCACTGCCCAGGCCGAAGTTGGGCGAATGATCCCTCTTGGTCTGTAGGATAGAGCTTTAGATGACATGACGTGGGTTACAGATTCGTCTCTCCAACTCTCAGAAAGCACACTCCCTTCCCAATATTCTGATCTCATTTCGTGCAGTAGGACTCTATATCATGGCAGAAGTTTCTGATCAAGTTAAAAGATTGCATGAGATTCTGCGCCTACTGCTTTTACATGCTTTTGAGCCCTGATTTATCTTTTTTGCGCTTTCTGTCCGGTACTCGCCTCGAAACGCTGAGCTCAAAACTGTTTCCCTATCTGCTAAACGACTCTTTGAACGAAGTTATAAAGCGGGTGCCCCGGTCTCGCAGCAAGACATCGTGGGAAACGGTTCCTTGAAGAAGCTATCTTCTAGCCTTTCCTAACAAAGTGGCCGCAACTTCTTACTTCTTGAATTTATCGACACTCATCAGTTGCAAATTTACGAGCAGTTCCTTCCACGTTCGGACGCTATTTGTCCATGCCTGCCTATGGTGTCCGTAGTACTAGTGGCAGGCTTTTTTGCGGCAAACAGAGAGATATTCGTGTTCAGGGGTTCAAACTACTCCTAGGAACAAGTTCACAGCGAAATCTGAGATTTTGACAAAACTTAGAAAAATTGGGTGAACCGGTCACCATCAACCATTACATCATCAACTATCGTCGAACTCTTGGTATGGAAACCAATCGTTCCACCAAGATTCTGAGAAGAAAAACGCCAAACTGGCTCACTTTTCCGCATAATAGGAATGACTTACACGAACTTGCGGATGCACCTCCCCGGATAAATCTGTATCCGGCATCCAGACTCATCCGGGGAGGTGCATCCGCAAGTTCGTTTTTGACTCACACCAGCTTGCGCCTGGCTGATTTTGCTGAACTAAACCCTCTCAAAGTTACCTTTTCCCCCTTTCGAAATTGAGCCAAAATCTCGAATTTGGCTAGAAGCCTGCCTCCCCAGTATTTTAACCCTCTGCTCACGAATATCACAATCGTTTGCCGCAAAAACGTGATGAGCTGTGAGCGTCGTGTACATCGTCGGCCAATAGTGGTAAACCTGCGACCAGGTACTCGCAAACCCTTTACCCGGGCAAATAGAGGCAGACATTGATGAATAAAATGTCGCTAAGAACCTTGTTAGTCATGTAGTCGAAAAAGCAGAACATCCGGAACCACGAGGAAGCGGTCCCATGACCTCTCCTCCACCAGTCTGGAGCGCTACCACCTCCACAATTGGCATTGAATCTGCCAATTCCTCGCATTGTTGATACGGGCTGGTGCAAACGCATGGGTGTACCTTATTGCAAGTGGCGGGACCGACCTCGTGACCTTTCCTGATAAGAAATTAAGTTTTTGCCGAAATATAAACTAATAAACTGAGAAGTTGTGTCAATTTCCAAAGCTTCCTTGTTTCTTAGTTTTTGGTCGAAAGGTTCCAAATTTCGCAATACTATTACTAAGTGCACACAAAAATAAAAAATAGCAGAAAACTTTTCTAAGGAAAAAATTAAGGACCGAAAGGACTGAGATATCTCAAGTATATATGGTTCTCGAAACCCGCTTACTTTCCGAACGACCTATTATCTACATAACGGCTATCCCACGGCTATCCCATCCACTGTGTCGTAATCCACGCTGCATGAGGGCGATCGTGAGCTGCATCGTGCACAAGCTAAGATCAACCGTCATAAAATCACTTTAAAAAAGCCCTAGCGCCCCTGTCGCGTTTTTGAGACGCGATAACGGCTCATCCGTGATAGTCGTGGGCTACTCTATCCCACCCACTGAACAGATTTTTCGACACGACTTTTATTATGGTTGTTGTTTGTGTTTGTTTACCAACGTGGGATATGCCTTCGGAATAGTCCACCTCTATGAGAACAACTTCTTGCTACCTTTCGATTGTTTAGATCAAAATGTAAATCAAGAATTTTTCAAAATACGATGCTTGCAGGAATGCCGTCGGTAATTCACTACCTCTCCAACTACTTTTTCGATAGAAGTCGTTATTCAATTTTTATTGAGATGTGCTGCATTTCATAAGCTTCATAGAATTTTATACTATGCACCGAGCATTGTATTTCATCATTACCAGTATTAAAAGATTAAAGCAATAAACAAATTGAATTTTTTTTCTAAAAATTTCCAAAATATTCCAAAAAAGATACACCGGATAGATTCAAAGGGGTTATCAGTTAAGACGATCAGCAAACAAGAAGGGTTTGGGACACAATATAGATGAATATGTTCGTTGAGTAAATCCCTATGGCGTAACGGCCATCAAAGAGAAGAATTAGGCGGTAGAAAGTAGTGAAAATTCAAAAATAACAGTATGTATTAAATCACCGCACCTGTCAAAAACTTGACTATGGTAACCGTATTACAAGTCGCGATCGCTGGACATATATCTATGAAAAAAAACAAACAACAAGTTGTTGTGGAGCTGCAGAAAACTGTGCTACTACAACTAAAGAAGTGCATGAAAAACTGAATAGTGACTATGTAACGATGAAAAAAAGGGCACCGGATTAGAAAAACGCCTATTGAAGAAGTGGGGCCGCCGTTTCGGTATGAGTTCGTTCGGTGTCTTCAACGACATGTTCCACGTCCGCTAAAGGTACATCAGGCAGTGGATCGTCCTGCAGCGTGCCGCCATAGACCATCAGCACACTTGTCAGAATGCCCATTGCCAACGCCTGTGACATACAACGATGTTTGAATGTGAAATATGAATTTTATGCGGTAAGAAAATAAGCGAATAAACGGTAAATCAATAACGGATGAAAAAGTCAACCATAGTTTTAACAGCCCCATGTGGTAACAACCCCTCCTGGAGCTGGATGCGCCGCGCGGCGAGCTTCCCTGTCGAAAAGCGCGAATGTCAACGAAATGATAAAACACGAACCACAAGCACTCAAAAAGACCTGCTGCCTTTGACTCATTGTGAAGCAAAAGGATCATTTGATTCATTGTAAAGCATGTGCCGTGGATCAATCCCTTTTGGGATGCGGATTCTACTTCCATCTGTGCATTCGTACAAGTCGGTGTTTTTTTATCCTCCCAAACAAGTCTGGTACCAATTAAAACCCCGGAGGGATGGAAGGCTTGGTGAGCCCGGGCGACTCACGACCCAGGATTTGATCCCCGGAGCGCTCGCGTGGTGAGCGTGTCAACTGCCACTACACCAACTGCGCCCTTTGTTTCATTACAGCAGCCGCAATTGGTGGGTATCTGACGCCATTTTCTATTCTCAACACTTCGGAAGCCCTATTCACATCAGAAGGTATCCTGTTTTTCCTTCTCCACCACAGTTTCGTGGAACATTTCCAGAATATGATAGAGCTCAAGAGATTACTGAAATTTCCTGTTTTCCGCTTCGGTCATCAGGTAGGGCAGAGGGTGTGTGAAAAAAGTTGCCGTTTCAGTGTTTGTATATACCCCCGCTCGACGGCTATTTTTGGGGAAAAAGGAGGCGGAGTTTCGGAGTTTTGGGTAAGTTTTGGGCTGTGTCGACTGGTCTCAGAGTCAAATATTATAGAAGAGGGAGAGGTCGCGGCGGGGGGATGGCTGGTTGTATTGGGGGGTCGCAAATGTGTATTGGTGGGGGTCGCAACTGGACCCCTTCCAGAGGGGGGGGGTCGCAAAAATCCTGAAAATGTTCGGACGTGTCGGTTGACCCTGGCCGTGGCGGTGCGATGCTCTGTTCGTCTGCGTTGTCTGCGAAGACCACTCAGAATCCATCATAAGGTAACGCTTAATTTTAGGAAGAAGCCTAGGGGGGGCTCCGGATTGCATAAGAAGTTCGTTTTCCCGATGTTCCTCTCCCGGGCTTAGCCCCTTTCAATCCAGCAGAACCGCCACTCCCGCTGTGAGGCGCAGGAAAAAACAGAGCGTTGCCCCTTCGATCACGTCAATACCGAGTTTTCTTGAAAGAAGCTGAAGCTTACTACAGCGCACTGAAGAGTATGCTTTTTCGTAATAAAAAAATTCACATATTTTTAGTTGACTCCACTCACTGAGTAATGTGAGTACTTCATGTATATATCTGATGAAGGTCGAAGAAGAGGAAACTTACTCGATGGATAGACAGGCGAAGCCCTTAAGGACACGCAACTCGTAAGATAAGCCAACCCGCCCGCGATCTAGCATGGCCCTCACCGCGGCGCTATCGGTGCGCTACACCCACTGACTGGCTAATCTGGCCGCAGGTCTCTAGATCAACGGGCGAGGAAGGGGTCGCATTTGTGGGTTTCAGGGCCGTTTCTTATGATTATTTAATCATCCCGACATCACTGACCACCTCTGCCTTAATTCTAATGGGCTGCTTTCGAATCGTAAACTTCGCCTTCAAGTATCACTCTGGGCTGGACCTCGCCCTGCGCTGCAGGTGTAGTTAGGCCTCCTCCGCTTCATAGTTTGTGATTTCAAAGACTAGTAAAATAAGCGATGGGATATTAGGATATTCAGCTGATAAGATTAGATACGTATTGATTAAGACAGTAGGAGATTAGTAGATCAGGTGTCTTTTGACGAATCGATTAATATGTACGTTTCAAATCGTTTCAGCGCAATTTCCTAATATTCCAATACGCTACACCCGCGATTTCAATTGGTACGTATCTAATTCTCTGAGCGGTCTGTTAGTATCCTGATCATCTACCATGCAACTAAGAACGCGGCCTTAGGCCCTAACACTCTGCCACCGATGATGCGCGACGTCAAAACCGCACCGTGTTCGCCATCATGATAACTGCCTTTAAGAAATCGCTTAAAAGACAGAGCTAGCAGAGCGGTTGAGAGGTTAGACTCATGTCTGCACCTCTGAAAAACTGCGAGTTCGATCCCTGCCGAGGCTTGAAACCATGCCCTGCAGAAACTGCAAAAATGGTTCTAGTACCTGCGTCAGGCCCAAATTGACAGGCCGGCTGATGAATACCCAGTCACGCCAACCATGTCTAAAAGTTGTCAAAGAATCAGTGATAAAGCTAGGATGTCACCCAGAAGCGGGGCGCAGAACCCCCGCGCTACTTTTATGGTCGGTATGCGAGGGCTACCGAGGGAGGAACGGCCTCGGCCAAAGCAGCTAGTTCGAATAGAGACTCTAAATCTAGGATCGCTAATTGGAAGGTCTTGAGAGGTTGCTGATCTGATGACGCGCAGGAAAATCCAAGTCCTATGCCTTCGGGAGACGCGATGGAAAGGTGCTAAAGCCAGGGAAATCGGAGACGGTGTTAAACTCTACTACAATGGAGAAAACACCAAGCGGAACGGTGTGGCCATAGCGGGCGGAGACGCTGAAGGACCATTTCTCCGCTGTGGACAGGATTAGCGATCGGATCATGGCCATAAAAATAGACACGAAGGAGGGGTACCGGACCATACTCTCCGTGTGCGCTCCGCATTGACGACGCCATCAGATCGTTCCCGGAAGGCGATTACCTGACCATAGCAGGTGATCTAAATGGGCACGTTGGCAGCGACATAAGCCTGTAAAGGGTGCACGGTAGAGGAATAGTAGTGAACGCCGAAGGAGAGAGGATCCTGGACCTGGCTACAGCCCACGATCTGGCAATCTGCAGTACGTTCTTCGCGAAAAGGGAGACTCAGAAGGTCACCTACAGCTGTGGAGGGAGACCAGAAATCGGTCATGTGCTCGTCGGAAGATCATCACTCAGAACTGTCAAGAACACCAAGGCGAAGAGCTGGCTCTGCAGCACAGGCCTCTCTTGGCAGGCATTGCCATAGATCTCCCCAGGAAGACAAGGGTTAGAATCGAGCGGAGAATCCGATGGTGGAAGCTGCACCAAGCAGAGAAGGATGACTTTAGGCGAAAGATAGTGGAAGTTGTTCTCCCAGATCTTAACGGGCATATATAGCAGACTTGGAGTAACGTGGCCGAGACCATCCTGCGACGTGCTAAGGAAGTAATGGGCGAGACGCGAGGTGGATTCAGAGGAGACAAGGCAGCGTAGTTCTGGAACGGAGAAGTGCAGCGGGTCGTGAAGCGAAGAGGGCACAAACGCTGGCAACAGACTCGAAGCCCAGAGGACCTCGCCACCTACGAGAGTTGCAAGAGGCTCGCTAAGGCTGCCGTAGCCAAGGCAAAGAACACGGAGATGGACGCCTTGTACGAGAAGTTGGAAAGCAGAAAGGCAGAGAAGTTCGTCTTCAGATTGGCTGAAGCCCGGCATCGGGCTACACAAGATATCAGGGTGGTGAGGAGCGTGAAGAGTCGTAACGGTGCCATCCTGAGGAAGCCAGCTGAAGTCACAAGGAGGTGGGAGGAGTACTACAGCGCGCTTCTGAGAGGATTTCCCTTACAAGGACAGCACCGAAGTAGAGGTGACGGCTGGCCCTATCTCACGATAAACAGAGGATGAGGTTCGTCAAGAACTAGGGAAGATGAAGTTTGGGAACGCAGTGGGTCCAGATGGGGTGCCAATAGTCATGGAAGGCGATCGGAGAGTACGGGATCAGATGGCTCACCAACTTCCTGAACACAGTCACCGCGGAGGGAAAGATGCCAGATGCCTGGAGAACGACACTATCGTCCGCATCTTCAAACAGAAGGGTGGGACGGACTGCTCCCACTACCGCGGGATCAACTTGACTGTTCATACAATGAAGCTTTACGAGCGACTGGTCCACTCGAAGCTGCGAGGGCTTACACTGATCTTCCAGGAACTGTACGGCTTCATGCCTGGAAGATCTACAACGGATGCCATCTTCATCGCTAGGCAAGTAATAGAGAAGTACAGAGAAAGGCGCCGACCCTGCTACCTAGCCTTCCTCGACCTGGAGAAGGCGTTCGAACGACTACCTCGAGCAATACTTTGGAGAGCGCTCAGGGAATGGAATGAGCCAGAACACCTGATCTCTCTAATGAAGCGCATGTACGGTGAGGCTAAGGCTGCTATACGCACCCTACATGGCCTAACGAAGGAGATGGTCATCACGGTTGGGGTGCGCCAAGGGTCAGCTCTGAGCCCGTTCCTCTTCCCCCTAGCACTAGATGGCATGGTGAAGGGGTTCATGGAAGGGCCACTAAAGACCATCCTCTACGCTAACGACATCGCCATGATAGCGGATAGCAGAGAAGAACTACAGGGCGAGGTGCAGAAGTGGCAGGAAGTGCTGCCAGAAGGTGGGTTTCGGCTGAATGTCAAGAAGACCGAGTTCCTGAGTTCTGAAGAGGGATCAGAGCTAATTGTAGACGCTCATGGAGAAACCATCGAAAGAGTGGAGGACTTCTTATACCTCGGGAGCGATCTAGCCGCCGATGGAAGTGTGGATTAGGCAGTGAAGGCAAGAATCAACGCGGCCTGGATGAAGTGGAGAGAATCCACTGGGATCCTCTGCGATCGTAGGCGGTCCAGAGTGCTTAGGGTAAAGTGTACCGGACAGTGGTAGGGCCTGCGATGCTCTAAGGCAGCGAGTGCTGGCACCTGAACAAGAATCACAAGAGGCAGCTTCACTCTGCTGAGATGGGCCTGCGGTTGGACGCGACTGGACAGAGTCTGAAAGGAGGATGTCAGAGCGGTCATGCAGACCCCTTGTCCAGCTAAGGGTGAGGGAACAACGATTGCGATGGTATGGACACGTGCAGAGGAGGCCGCAGGACCACCCAGTAAGGAAAGCACTAGACTTCGAAGTGCAAGGCAAGCGACCGCGAGGGGCCCCAAAGAAGAGGTAGAGGGACATCATCAGAAAGGACCTATGTGAAGTCACGGCCACAGCAGAAGATGCTCTAGCAGATGGAAGTGGCGACGACTGAAAAAGACAGCGGACCATGCGTTTGCGCGTGACTAACACTAGGAAGAAGAACAAATTGCTTAAAAACATCTGCGAGGAATGCGGTTTCCCCAACTGTGCACATCGCTTACCAGGAAGGTCTTTCAGGGCGTGACAAACTTTTTAAAAACGGTCTTTTGCATGATATAGGGGCAGATGCGGGAACCACAGAACCATGTTCAATTTTTCCTGAACGGCCCTCTGAATACCAGAAAAGGAAGTCCCTAGTTCAATTCCTCGTGGTAACAATTTTTGCATTTCAAGTTGACGTGCCAAAATTCGCGCAAAATGGAGTTAGAACCAACCAGAACAATCAGAACTCCATTTTGCGCGAATTTTAGAACGTCAACTCGAAATGCAAAAATTTGTCACCAAGAGGAATCGAACAAGGGACCCCCCTTCTGGTATTCAGAGGGCCGTTCAGGAAAAATTGAACATGGTTCTGTGGTTCCCGCATCTGCCCCTATATCATGCAAAAGACCGTTTTCAAAAAGCTCGTCACGCCCTGAAAGACCTTCCTGGTTAGAACTTTGTGTACTCGGAACAAATGAAAGGCAAATGAGGGAGATTGAACGCGCAGTCACAGAATACATAGGTACGCTCACCTACAGGATGGTGAAGGAAACTCGTACCGAACAGTATACCAAAGAAAAGAATTACAACTATCTGAGTACGCTCATTCAATGTTTGGGAACAAGCCGCTTCTGACCGCGCACCTTCCGATCACGTATCTCACGTGTTGGACATGTGAATACCTCGAAGGAATCTTCCACGGAAAGACTGGTCATTCTTATCTTGTGTATAGGTGTTGGGCATGGTCATTTCAGACCATCTGCAAAGTTCGGAGCAAAAGCAATGAAATCCCGAAAAGATACAACACCTGGGAATGCTATTTGAAGGACTGGAAGGGACCAGTGGGCGGAACCGGAGGTGCCTTTGTGACAAAGTGCATGGCAGGTGTGGATCCACGTGTAAGTTTATGAGAAGGTCCGACATAAATCCTGTTCAAATTCACACTCTTGACACGTTTGCACGTGTTGAATCCACGCCGCTAACAGCTGTGGAAGTTTCACGGTGGGAATTCAAATTTATTATACTCTAACCAGTTATCATAATTACAATCGAAAAACGCTTATGTTCCGTTCTTTTTGCTATCCTCGTGAGGCTGAGGGCCTAAGGTTTTATTTTTTTTTTCGAGAGAATGAAGGCGGAGTTTTCCCGTGGAAGATTCCTTTAAGGATTGCGCTGTTTTCGCGAAACCTAAAAGAACATTTTTTCTCACTAGGAAGGTCTTTCAGGTGAAGCCAGCTTCTTTAAAATGGTTTCTTTCATGATAGGGGCATGCGGGAATCAGAGAAAGTTCGTTTTTCCTGACCGGTCCCTTGCTACCAAAGAAAAGGTAGAGAAACGGCTTTTGGTTCGATTCTTCGCGGTGACAAACTTGAGCCTTTGGAAAAAGTGGCGTCAGCGGCAAGAATGGATGACGTATTATAGTCAGAATCATCAGCACCCTTACAAGAAGCGTTTGAGCAAAAAACTGGTGAAGACAGTTGTGACACCAAAACGGCACCAATGCGGCATCGAATGGCGTTATAGCGGCACCAGATGACGTCCGCACCAAAAAAGAATGTAATATTCGTAATCAGGGCAGTGGATAACCTTCATAACTGAAGTTTTAGAGTAAACAGATGACCCAATTTCGAACAGTTAGACCCTAGGTAAGTCAACAACCATCAGGCCTGAGAAGTGGATGATTTGAGGGCAATATCCTCGTCTGGGCGGAAGTGGTGTAGTGACAAGTGGCGCGCTTACCACGTGAGCGGTCCAGGGATCAAATCCTGGGTCGTGAGTCGCCCGGGCCAACCAAGCCTTCCATCCCTCCGGGGTCGGTGAATTGGTACCAGACTTGTCTGGGAGGATAAAAAACACTGACTTGTACATCGGCTGGCCCCCTCAAGTCATTGTATAGGCCACATCGCATTCAAAAGCCACTGCGAATGTACAAATGGAAGTAGAATGCGTGCCGCATCCCAAAAAGGGATTGATCAACGGCAAATGCTTTATCCTTTATGCTTTTATTTATCCTCGTCATCTAAATCTTACTTTATAAATAAGAAGTCCTGACCTTTAATGAGCAATGGTAGACATCCAAGCCAGTGCTGGCCGAGGGATCACGCACGATGAAGAGGTCGTATGTTCTTCCCCCGTCAAATGAAGGCATGTTAAATTTCCGGCCCTGTCACTGGCTGACTTTTGTAGGTAGCTAGAACGGTTGTAGAGGAAGTGTGACATGTACCGTATAGAGACAAAACCTCATCTCCGTGCTTATCACTAGAAGAACCCCTAACTTTTCGCTCCGAGCTCGACTGCAGGTGTAGAGACAAACGTCGGGTTATTCCTGTGGCCGGTCCAATTTTTTGAAGTCGATTCAAAATCTCGATTCTTCCTAAGACTTCGGTGTTGGGGTGAGATCAGTGCTCATCACGAAGATGGCATTCTTTTTTGGCGCTAGCGCAATTTGGCACTATCACGAGCTTCCTCCACTTGTTGGAGAAAACTCACCTTAATTGGATTATTTGTGACCCTGATCATGAATATGGAGTCTAACATGGAGATAGCATCACTTGGTGCCCATGCTGGGCCAGGGTCAACCGTCCGTTCGAACAGTTCGAACGGGGGGTCGCATTTGGCTCTGGAGGGAAAAGGGGTCGCATGGCGTTTTTTTTGCCGTAAATACATCAGTGAAAGAGTACTAGAAGTAAGAACAAAACTATACGCATGGAAATACAGTGTGTTTTATAATGACATATAAGGTCACCCTGAAATTCTGCATTGGCGGAACAAGCAGTCAACTGGAATTTTTCCTAGTATCACAAACTGGTTCCTAAACATGATAACCGCTAGGCGCTTTTTTTCAGCTTTTCTATTATTTTTTCCTGGTTTTTGCACCGTTTCATATTGTAAGGTCACCTTGAGAAAAAGAATAATTTACTGAGAGTTATGGCGGACGTGAAAGATTTAACATTCGATGGTCCTCTTTTTCCTAAGCGCAACATCAAATAACCCATGTGGCCTACTGGGATTGGGGTGTCCCACAAGGCCCATTGCGCGGCGAAGGAGCAGACGCAGACGCGGCAAAGGACGAGTCGTAGCGCATACTGCAACGGTTAGGCATCAGGTTGAATAGAGTGTACCTACATATCATATCGCACAGCACGCGCTGCGACTCGTCCCTTTGCCGCATCTGCGTCTCTTTCGTCGCCGGCGATGGGCCTCCTGGGGGACACCCCTGAAATTGAGATTCCGAGAAGTTGACCGTCGATTAATTTCCGTGCTTTGAGGATTGCTTGTAGCTCCTTTGTTGTTCATCACTGGTGGCTGATCGCATGAAGCTTTTTGACAGAGGTGTCCTAGAGGCAGGGTCGGCCCTATTACGCACTGAAACGGCGAATTTTTCTCCAGCGCGCTCCCAACTCCAAACCTATACGACCCCCCTCCTACAAACTCAACCAGGTACGACCCCCGTTGTTACTAGTAACAACGTAGGGTTGACCCTGCCTAGAGGTTTTCTTTGAAAATGGGACGAAGATGGTAGAGTAACCTGTTCACATCTGGACCTTGGTACTGCTACCACTCTTTCGTAGTCACCTAATGGGTACCAACATTGTTTCAAAGAATACGTAGTTGAGACGGCGTCGCCGGCTTGAGAAAAATATCAATTGTCCTCGCAAGGTTTCATGGTAGTCCTTGGAGTCCATCATGCAAGCCAAGGAGAAAAGTTCCGACACAACTTCATCGTAGAAAGTACCCACACCTTTACGTCTCCTCACCAAAATTGCGAGCACTGAAGTAAATCGGTCACTTTCGCAAGTCGTGGCCAGTTTTAATAACCAAAGAGGTTCTCTGTATTACCTTTTTTTCAGCTAAAAATATGAACCTAACGATATTATCTGGTTGTATGGTGCGATTGCCACAAGAATGTATCCTCAGCACTAGGTTCGAGCTACCGTACCGTACCAGTTCACGTCCCTCCTGCGCGCAGATTCGAATGGAGCACAGTGTGCTGCTGCTGCGACAGCAACACAGAAATACTACCACACACGATGTTTCATTGAAAAGATAATGATAACTGGAAGAAATCTGATTTCGCTGCTAAGCCTAGCAAAAGGCAGGGAACATAAAGCCGAGAGTGTAGAGCGTTGCTGGTGTTGTGAATCAGGAAGCTTTTTACGAAAGCCTCTTGCTCAATGCTCAGTTTTATAATCTGGCGCACGGAGAACAAAGTTGTCAGAATTTTTCATAACAGATGGGTTCCGCACGAGTTCACAATCGCCGTAGTTAGATTATTTATCATCCAGGTTAGATTGTTTATCATCCAGATTTCAGTTTCATTCGAAGTATATCACCATAGTACAAGCAATTTACATGTTGCAAGTGTAGACTGTGACTTCAGTTTACTATTGCTATTTATGCTACGGCACGAGATCTTAGCAGTCCCATGAGATAGGCTTTGCCGCTGCATGCTGGAGGTCCTTTGGCTGCTTCTATTACGTGGTTACGGGGCAGTAGTCAACCAACGTGTGTGAGTACAGGTCAACTAATGTGTGTGAGCGCCGTCAAAAAGCACATTTCTGGGACTAAGCCCTTTGAAGGAAGGGAAGAAAGCAGGTGCAAGAGTCTTAGAAAACACTACAAAACGTTGAATCACAACCAGAGTCAACCCTGCGTTGCGCAGTTCTCAACGGCCACGTTGCGCAGTTTCGCCCGATTAGACACGTTCTCTCGCGCGAACATTCACACTCGCATGCTCGAGCCGTCTGTTTCTCCGCCCATACAGCGTGCGTTGAGGATCTCTCGACCTGCCGTTGCGAACTGCGCAACGCAGGGTTGACTCTGATCACAACGCCTCCCTATTGACCATTTCCCTTGAACGCTATTACGTCACAATGTCGCAGTGGACATCGCCTCGGTGTCGACCTCCCGGCTTTGAGCGGTGTCACAAACAGCTGTGTCACATCCAGAACCTGTCTCCTTTTACATGCTTTTGAGTCTACTACCTCTAACAAGGGAGGTCGTTCAGGGTGTGCCAAGCCTTTTCAGAATGGTTTCTTGCATGACATTGGGGCACATATGGGGAGCACAGAGGCATGGTTCATTTTTCCGGAACGGCCCTCTGAATACCAGAAAAGGGGTCCTTAGTTCGATTCCTCGTGGTGACAAATTTTTGCATTTCGAGTTGACGTTTCAAGATTCGCATAAAATGGAGTCAGCGTGAATAATTGGTACCATATTCATGGTTAAGACCGTTATTAACCCTTACAAATAGACTTTGATTGAAAAAGTGGTGAAAAGGTGCGACTAGGGACCCCCTTTACTGGTATTCAGAGAGCCGTTCAGGAAAAATTAACCATGGTTCTGTTATACCCCTATATCATGCAAAGGACCGTTTTAAAAAATTGCTTGGCTTGCCCTGAACGACCTTCCTTGTAAGACGTGTTACGCACAATGTCACCATTTGCCTGCCAAAATAGACAGATGTGTCCCCAAATTGTGTAAGGGTGTGAGAATTAGAACAGGGTACGTAACACGGAGGTGTTTAATGCTGCGCAAATGTTCATGACCCATGGATGAAATACGCATCATGCTGCAGTGCTATCACGAAAGCGAACGTACTATATTCAGCTACGATATCAGAAAGCAGCAATGATGGTCTTTTGTACTATATAACTGTATATAACTGTGATTGTACTATATAACGTACTATTATACTATAACAGCATCCCTTACGAAATTGCTCTATATCGCGAATCGCGCTATATTGGCCGCCACCTTCAACACTCGCTGTCATCTTGGTGATAGGTTACTTAATGAATCAAAATATTGAATCGTTTTATTGTCGCATGATAAGCTCCATCCTTCTTTGTCCCTGAATGAGACATGATTACATGACAAGTTATACAAATCTGTTATAGCCGTTAAACATCCACGATCAAGGATCAGCTCATCACAATAATAACTCGTATTGACATGAACTCTTCCAAATGTCGGGCATATAGTGAAGGACACGCCATCTTTGAGCGTCAAATTCAGTGTCCAGCGTGCGCGTAAGATGAGTATACATTTCATATGACGCGCCAAATTGGTTATGGTGACCCTGTCACCCAGTGCTGAAGTTACTTTCTTGTATTCGACACAGTAGCACTTTATTATTAGCGAATCTAGTTCCAAGGGGAACTACTGTTTGGAACAGCTTTCATGGCTCTGCTTTAATCGTTGATAGTAACGTGTTCGTTGGTGTTCAAAACAGTAGAATATTTGAAGACTCCGGAACTCTTCAATATCTCTGAAAGAAGCAGGGGATTTCTCGAACTGCTTCACAGTGGCTCATGAACCGGGCCGAGCACCAAGAAATGCATGAATCTGGCATCACCGATCCTACGGATATGAACACTTTCGAAGTGACTTGCGAAGGTGGCCGATTCACTTCAGCGCTTGCAATTTCAGTCAAGGAAATGTGAAAGGTTTGGGTGCTTTTTGTATTGATGTTGTGTCGAAATTTCGCTTCCATAAACTGCATAATGGATTCCAAAGATTGCATAGAGCCTTGCGAGGACATCCGACCTTTCCCCTGAGCTCATGAAGTCGGCTAGCCTACATAGCCGTACAGAACAGTACAGGTACTCATGTAGGTCATTCAACCAGAAGCAGCATTTCTCTCGAAACCCAGATGAACTGAACAAATTATTCTGAAGTTCTTGTCCTATTCTGGTAGAACATCTCAGTGTCATCTTCGCCATGAAGAATAGTGCGGATAAACGCCAGTCAAAAACTGCTCAAGAGCGTATAGAAGCAACCCTTGAACACGGAAGTGAAGATGGTGATCTGTCTCGGAATCTCAATTCTGGTAGGCCACAGAGGCTACTCGATGTTGCCCTTGATACAGGAGTAACCATACATTATTACATCGATTTAACTGTCACTAATCTTAGGTAATTGTTCTTTTCCTCGTGGTGACCTAATATTATGAAACAGTGCAAAAAAAATCGGAAAATAATTATAAAAAAGTTCGAAGAGAAGCCGCACTCGCTAAAATTGCGATACAGGGGTTATTCATAGTGGGGAATCATGTGGTGATACTGGAAAAATCACCAGTTGGCTGCTGGGTCCGGAAATGCAATATCTCAGGGTGACCTTATAATTATGAAACGCACTGAGTAGTGCAAATTAGTATTATTGAGCTGACAAACTGATAAGTGATGAAAAAGAATAAAAATCTACCCATAAAAACTGCAAGGGGTAGTCGAATGTCGGTTGACATTGATGCCAATGTATTGAGCAGATTACGAATGAACTTACAAGCGAGGTCTTTCAGGAGGGGACTGGTGCGATTTTCCAAAATGGTTTCCTGTATGTTGTAGAGACTCATGTGAGGAACACACAATCATGGTCCATTTTCCTGAACGTCCCCAGGAATGTCAAAACAGCGGGAAGGAAATGGTAAAAAGTTCGATCTTCCGTGATGACATATTTTTGCAATTTATGTTGGCGCCTCCAAATTGCCGCAAAACACGACAATGACATCTATTCTCGTTGACAGCGTCATTTGGCGGCAATCTGGAGGCACCTAACTATATTGCAAAAATTATCCATCACTGGGAATGAACTCCAGACCATTTCTTCACTACTGTTTTGACTTTCCTGCTGGCGGCGTTCAGAAATGCAGAAAACCACTCCGAAAAAGCGCTCCATGTCTTGAAAGACCTCCCTTGTTAAATAAACCATATCACAAATTCGAGGTGTGAACGACGTGAATGTATACTCAGTCTACTGTGGTCAGACGTGTCGTAAACGGGAATTTAATAGCACACGTGGCATCAAGAAAGCACAAGGTATTGAATTTGTGCAGCGACTGGCACATGGGTTACTTAGATCGCAATTCCTACATGTCTTGGAACAGGAGTTCAAGCCGCACTCATGATGAAAGCCCTGGCATATTCGGCGATTTCGCTTAAAGAAATGTACTATACGCAACGAACAATTGAATCGTGTAATCATCGAAAGCGCTCCTAGGCGAAACTAATTCAATCGATTTGTATCTGCTTTTTGTGCCGAAAAATCGAATCTTTGAATCCATAGCGTTTCCTTCAGCGGAGTCATTTGAAAACTGAAGTCTATCGTATGGTTAGCTGCTCAAAGGTGGAAGAGACTAATTAACTGTCAGATGTAAGTAGACCCCGCGTGTTCTAAGTGTGCTTTCCATTCAGATCTCTGCTTGCATGATGTTGTTTTTATTGACGAACATGGTTGAAAGCACTCTGATGTCAACTGGAGCATTTGAAATCTATCTCGATAAGGAACAAATTTGGAGCAAGCTTGAGAGCGGTCGCGTTCCTTCCCCGCAAGAACTTTTGCAGGTTACCTTTTTGACGCTCATAGTAAGCTGTATGATAACAGAAGTTAATGATATCGCACTTCTAGATGATCGACTCTCAGTTGGAGTTATCTGGAAAGGGTTTCGGCGGCGGTGCTGGTTTTGGTGACTTTAACCATTAAAGCATCGACAGTCATCATTATTGTTGCTCACCAATTGTGAATTATAATTCTATTTTTTTGCGCTGTATACTTGTTGATGCTTTTACATTTTATTCTCCGTATATATCTTTGTGAAAGTAGTGATATTTGAATCCGCGTGTATGGTGAGTCCCCTCATGTCCCTTTTGTTCCAAATTCATCTCAAAGCTGATTGAGCCTTAGCTGCACTTCTTTTGCTAATAAACTCTTGCCATTGCAAGAATCGCTATTGGATCCTGGTTTGTGAAAGAAACGTCGAGCAATGCCAATGCAAGTGAGCAAACGAGACGACGGATCAGACCTTATTCAGAGGAGGAACGCGAAGCATGTGCGAGCGTTGTTGCCGAATCGTCGCGTCGATGAATACCGGAGAAAAGCATGGACACGCTCGCGCGCGCTTCGGTTCCGGCTCTGGATGACCGTCGACCGCCGTTGTCGTGCCCACGAGCTGCTTCAATCACTGTTTCGATCTGAGTTGTTCATGCTGGTTGTGTGAATGTTGTTCTTCAACTTCTCATAAATATTCATAATGAACCGTATAGATCAACACAAATGTGCTATAAATTCGATGATGACGCGATACTATACTATCTACGTTACCTCTCTCAATCATAACTGACCCTATTTATATTTGAAACAGAGAAGAATTGGCGCGCATTTAGTGTAGATCCATGTGATACACTGAATCACACAAAAGCGACGACGAGCTCAGCATAAACGAGTAGAGAAACGGATACGGGGAAATGGAACGGTAGAGGAAGGATCAAAATTAGGGTCATTCCTTCTTCAGCTAAAGTAATATCACGTATATGGGACTAGAGGCTTTAATGTTGCTTACAACCTCCTTTAGGTATAAAAACACTCGCTTTAGTTATAAGAAATTGCATAAAACACAATAGTAGTCTTACATGTAATACAAAAACGATTCCAGCGGAGACATCGCTTGAGGCACTCAAGCTTTCATTTCTTGAATTTGCTTGATTAAATACGCTTTCTCATCGTTGAACTGCTCGTCATCGGTACGCTCCGTATGGAACTGCGCGAGAAAATCGACCTTAACATTCATCGATAGAACGGTAGGAGCAATCATAATAAGATGTTTGGCAGCTGGGCAACCCTTATAAAATATGCACCTACAAGAACAACCCTGCTTTTGTAGTAGTTCAGTTGCGGCCTTCAAACAACAAGAGTCCAGATAATGAGGTCTGCAGATGCGCAAACGTCCTGGGTCTCGCAATGTTACCATTGGAATCTCAATACTTTGAGGTCCCACCGTACTCAGACAGAATCAGACATTATTGCTCCGAGCACATTTTAATTATGTTACCAACTCCCTACATTCCGAACATTAACTACTGGCTCGATGGGCAAGGACAATCCTCCAGAAAATCGAGGAGAAACTGAATCTCAAATCTATCACAGTCTCACCCTTCCTCCACTAAACTCATCTTTATGGTATCTGACTTTGACTTCTGATTATTACTTCCGGGGTCTGTGTCTTGCCTGACAGGGGACATTTGCTTGCTAACGCAAGAAAACACGTCAAAAACGGTAACTTGTCTGAGAGAGCTCTCATGCGGCTAAGAAAACTGTACGTGTCAGCCTTTTTGAAAACTGCTGGACCTGTAAAAAAAAACCAGCATTTAATAAAAGAAATTAAATCCAAAACTGTGACTGGACCGCCTCGTGATTGCAAGGAGCTTCATTTCGGCCAGTTATTCGGACTTTTGGCTTTGTTTCACTAACCGCCTGAGTTGTCTTATCTTGTTAATTCCCCGGAAGCTCCATCAGATGTTTGGGGTTTGATACGTTTTCAGCAGCCCTAAAAAGTGTATCCGCATCCCCCCCCTAACTCACACAAACCCGGCCGAGTTACTTAGTTCGTTAGCTGCCTTAAAGCCTGAGTAGGTAACAGGCTTCGACATTTCCCTTAACTAACAGCAGTAGAAATATCTGCAACAGCATGTCCTCCCTTCGGAAAACAAACCCTATTTCTGAAACTCCTAACACAAATGCTTCCAGTTAGCAAATTACTGAGGACTGACGCCTCGCTGGAAGCAGATTTCCTACGATATTGGCGAGATCGAAATAACCACTAATTCCACGAATTTTCTATTTCTCGGCAGATCTGCGGGTAGCCCTTCTAACCCACCATGCATGTAACGACAAAACAACTACTAGCACGCTCGGTTGTTCTTGATGATCCATCCAGTTCTACACACATCTAAGCCATGCTAAACACCTTGTCGCCAAACCATGCATTGCTAGCGTCACTAACCAGTTTCTCCCGATTTCTCAGCAAAATATCGGCGATAGGCCGAGGTTTGTTGGGATTGGCCACAAAAACCTGAAAAAAGTAACATTATAGTTGGGGTCAAAGGACGGAAGAACCAGAACTCACTTTGAACACATGGAACGCTTCGAACTGGATGCTGCGACTTTTCTCCCGCAGCAATTCCATCATCAGCTTGAGATTTTCAGGATTCGAAATATACCTGGTCATCACGTTGAAATTATGCCGATCCAAAAGGAGTTCGCCAAGCAACTATAATATTGATGATGACATCAGTATATATTGGAATGTCGCGAAAGTTCGTGCAACTTTTTTCTGGAGATCTTGCCAGAATTTTATTTAGCGACTTCTTAACACGTTGACGACATCGCGTGTTTTGGCATTTTGTATCGCATGGGACAGGAGCGATTTTGCGAGCGCGCCGCCCTCACCTTACTTCCGCCTATTTTTTGTTTAAAATGCACAGCAGCTCGAATAGAAATAGGAAATCATAGAATTATTCCGGCAAGGATGAAAGCATAAAGGTTAGCTATATAAATGGCAGTGGATTTTTGCTAAGAAGAAAGTATAATGACCACGAAGAAGCAAAAAAACATCACTTTTGCTGCAAATGAAGTTAAAAGATTTTTACCTAAGTTCTTCCATCAAATACAAATATCTTAAAACTCACAGACTTTTTTATTAACTGCTTCTACACTTCTACACTTCTACACTTCCACTTGCTTCTTTCACGTGAATGTTTACGACAATGAAAGGAATACTAGGAAAGAATCGAAATGAAAGTTTTGGGCGTTCAGAAAATGTTTGCTAAATCAAGGGATATTTGACCACTCTGGCTGCCATGTGGTTTATAGTTATGCCAATGTATTATCTATAGAATGAATGCGAAAAACTCGTGAAGAAGGAGCGCAAGCACTATAAAAATAAATGACAGTTCTGACGCGCATGCGCGTCAGCCTGTCGTCAACGTGTTAATAAGCTTCATGCCCGTTCCAGGGGTTTTCTTCGAGTTCAAAATGAGAAAAGACCGGTCGAACAGAGGAGTATGACTTCCTCTACGGTACAACTACTTGTCGTAGCTGACTTGCTATGTGACCACTACTAGCAGGATTTCAGGTACATGGTTGACAAAGGCTTTTCCTTCGGAAGTGTATTGAAACTTGGATCGGAAAATCCTCATGAACTGGCCGGTAAACACAAGAGTGCAAGACATGTCCAGTCTAAATCTTCTATCCTGTTCCATCCCTACGCAGTGACTGAACAAGGCCACAACTGCCAATGGTGGTTCTATGCCAATAACTGCAGAGGCACTCGTGGCTAAGGATTAGAAGGGACTGAGAAACTATCAAATTCAGCAGGTTTCGATCCATGTATGATAAGCCGTTCGCAAATCAGCCCCGGAGACCTTCTCTCTAGCCACAGCCGTGTAACAAGTCAAGTCTCCTGTAATCAACGCCTACGGCTGATGAGGGAACACCAACCAATACGTCCAAAATTCGACAAAGTATTTCCGCTCCAGGACAACCGAGACTATGCGTTTGGAAAAAGAAGCGACTTTAGGTCTCAAAACTTCGATGAGAAGTCCTGGCAGATCCACCGCGTATCGACGATCAACCTCTCCCAAAGGTCATCTACTCTTGCTAAGCAATCATTTTGCGGACAAAAAATACGATCAAGAACCTCAAAACGACCTCACTCCCTTTTCAGCACGAATCCGCCGTCCCTTCAAAACACATCATTGATTTTCTGGTGAATTGCTGACAACAACTCACTGATAAAGATGGTTCATAAAATGAAGGTATATATTGCTTTCTATTGGGATAATAATAACAAGAAAAAGATTTTGAAAGTGGCGCGAGCTTTTGGGACACTCTACTACAAGGAATAAAAATGAACATCAGGTTAACAGTTATTTGAACCAGAGACTAGAGCTAGGGTTAGAGCTCATCTTAAATGATCTTCTATCACAAATGCGAAAGTTCTCCCATAACCAGGGGCGGTATTCAATCCTTCCCCAGGGGGATATATCCCCCTCCTCTGATTCAATCCTCCCCATCCTCTGGGGGGACAAAAAAGGGTTGCGTCATAGGACCTAGCATTCCTCTGTGTTTCTACCCGCCAGACAGTTAGAGCAGCGCGAATACCCTCCACTGATAAAGCACTCTTTCCTCTGAGGGCCCGCGCTGCTCTAACTGTCTGGCGGGTAGAAACGCAGAGGTATGCTAGGTCCTATGACGCAACCCTTTTTTGTCCCCCCAGAGGATTGAGAGGATTGAATCAGAGGAGGGGGATATATCCCCCTGGGGGAAGGATTGAATACCGCCCCAGGCTCGATGCACCGAGGATATTCATACCTCCTCGACAACGGGGAATGGAAGACTATTCAAACGAAGGCTTTGGGCAGTAAGCATTTATTATTATTATTCATTCAATTGAAGAGCAAAAAAACCAGCGTTAAGTTTATGACCTGTATAGCTAGGTTAATTACAATTTTGTCGACTTGATTTTAATTTTAATTGTGGTTGATTTTTGAAAATGGAAATGTCAATCGCTTAATAAGGGATTGAGTCAAATGTGCAACTGAGTATGAAAATGTGGGCTAGTGAAATGCGAATGACAATTAGTAAACATGTTCTAACATATACCACTTAACAGTTTCATAGGAACGCGATCACCTGGCCGTTGGGAACGAAAGCCAATCAGCTCGTCACGTCGTTTTACCGCTTTTTAAGTGAGAAAATAACGTGCATGGGCGCTCGCAAGGATTGGTAAGATGGGTGGCCATAACGGTGGCCCAACAACTTGCCTGCCTCAAGAGAAATGGTAATGAACGGCCAAAAAGGAAAGGAAATTCTCTTGTAATGACTGTACACAAGAGATTCAAGTGAGGAAGTCGGGGTAATGCTGATGAAGAGAAAAAAAAACTTGGGAAAACTGAGTTTAGATATGAGATCACAGATGAGAGAAGTATAAATCCGCTGCTCTGCAGCGTAATAAATTGCTATGTAAACGAAGAGAAAATACAAAAAATAACAGCGTCGAAGGCGAAGCAGCACAAAATGATGGTGTAAGAACTTGAAAATATGAGCAAGGTTCACTTACTTTAAGTGATTGTCGTCTCGTAACATAGTTATCAGAGTTGAGCAGTTTCTGGTACTCGGTGAAAAAACGATCGTAGTTAGCGTCCAAGAATTCAGCACACAACGTCTTATGCCGTGTGATCAAATCCTGAAAAATCTAATTGAATAGTGCTCCGTTGCAAAGGGTCCCAATTGCCGTGGAACATCATCCCCAAATGTATGACTGATACCAAAAGTGGTACGGGCACGAAAAGTACAACGCATGCAGGCAGTGTCGAAAATCCGATTGTGCTCCAACACGTGAAATTAGCATGGTGAAGATGGTGAGGGTACAACAGGGCGTGACTAGTTTTACAGATCAAAATGAGGAACAGTGACCGGTTAACACTAAGCGATAAAAGAATTCGATAGTTTGCGATTTTCATAATAGCAACCAAGCATACGCACAGGGCCGATGCGTGTCCCTATCCTCTGAACCACATCAAATTAGAGTGAAAACTACGGAACAAAAATGAGGATTAGCAGTATGCATCACGAGCAAAAAAAGATTATAACTGAAGATGAGTACATATAACGCATATGTTTTTTTCACACGGGCAGCAGATCACGGTCACTATCAAACTCAGTAGCCGATGTCAGACTTTGCGATTGGAGCGATTTTGCACCAATTGTAGGAGCGATGGATCGCTCAAGCGATGCGAGCGACGGGAGATTTACCCGAGCGGCGGCGTGTGTATCGGTATTCGGCGGGGTAAATCCCCCGTCGCTCGCATCGCTTGAGCATCGGCCAGTAGAAAAGCCATATTCACTAGTGTCGCCAAGAACTAGAGCTATTAGTTCAACGATGACGATTCCGTCAAAAATCAACTTATGTTACCGATTCATGATACACAAAACAAACCGGAGTGAATTCGGAAGTTATAAGAATCGGAAACTTCTGTTTGCTTGCAACCACTAAGATACTACCCTTGCTTGATCAGTATTCAATATGAGTGTGCATATATGGTGATCGTTCACCGGTTGCAGTCCAACATGGGAAAACCGTAAGCTTAGCAAATACAAGTTCACATACGCTACAAGTCTTGTGCCTGACACCAAATGTGCTCGAGTGATTAGAAACAGAACACTACAATGTATTGAGAGGTGTGCAAAGAAATGGTTGAAATAAAGACTTTTTGAACACACCTTGAACGTCGCGAAGGCATCCGAAGCGATGTCGAAAGCAGACAACTCGACATACGTGAAAAATTTGTAAAATGATTCATGCTGGAGCAAAATCTGTAACAAGGACACACTTGAAAGAGTTGAAATTTTAGAAATTAGACAAAAAAAGTGGAAACCTTGGCCAACTGATCATGACGAATACACTCCCGCAGCATGTGGCCACATGTCACAGCAATGTCACCATTTTGATAGCTAAATCACACCATAGCTGCAGTAAATAGAGCAACAAATTACAAGTGGAAAAGATACACTGTTACGGGAAAGCATGAGCAAAGCCTACCCGTTAACAAGAAGGACTAGCATTTCAGGACGAGCACCTAGATATTCTACAGTGGGTGAGCGAGTTCCAATCTGTCTGCGGAGAAGATTGTTGAAAATTTGGGCCACATCCTAGAAGCACTTCGATAACCGATAGTAAAAGTGGATCAACAAAGTTCACAGTCAACCTTTTTACTCTCAAAATCCAATTTGGCCAAATTTTTTATTAGCATCGGCAACACATTAGCGTTATAAGTTTCCTGAGCGAGCTGTGCAACCTGAATGTAATACGTCGAAAAAATAGCAATAAAAGTGCAAGAGTATTTCATACCTGCTCGCTGTGAGGATCCTGTGTTTCAGACCCGTAAATAATACTTTTCACCATCTGCAACCACTTATTCACCTCTTCAACTGCCTTGTCGCCTTTCTTATCACCTTGAGTCTGAAACGCAGAAAGTATGACACCTTTGGGTAAAAAGTAATTATTGAAAAGCAGAAAAAAATGCGGTACAAATAGCACACTTTTTTTCTGCACTATAAAGAGGTGCTTCTAACTTAAATTCCCCAATCAAGTAACATATTCACAGCACTCAGACGAGTTCAACAACCTTGTACAGATAGAAGCCAATTATATAAGTAAGCCATAGTAAGCCAATTATAGCCACAATTTGAAATTCCAATTAAAGTCATTCTAGAATTGCAGTGAAGAAAAACTGAGAACTTGGAAAAATATGTGCATCACGTACGTAAATAGCTTACTGGCATAACTTGTGTTCTTGAATACGTACCCGTGCTCAATCCCTTATTCCCTTGCTTCCCTTGTTGTAGTTAGCCTACGTTGGTCTATGTTGACTAATCTCATTCTCATGTACTTTCCACTTAGTATTAGAGTGAAGCGTTCGACCGAACTGATTTGTCTTGATTGGAGCGTTTGCTTTTTTTTCTCTTTTTCTTTTGTCAATTTTGTTGCTATTTTCTTTTCCTATATTGACATGATTCCATGACGAGTGTAGCATCCCCTTGAGCGTAAAAAATGTTAAATAGGGAATGCCCGACTAACAGTTCGAAAATTGGTTTTTGGACCCAGGTGAATGAGCTTCTCCACATTACGTCTCGCCACATCTACTCAAACAATTCAATATTCAACAATTCACGACCTCCCCTTTTTTGTGGACTATAACATTCGCATAACGAAGTTTTACTTTGCTTCTGAACGTCACAGAAAACCGTTATTCGAAATTGTGCCACCAAATGCGACAAAGTCGAGAGAGGGTTATTCTTCACACACAATACCTCAATATCTTAGTCAAAGAGGCGATACTTGCTGTACCGAAGTTTAAGACAACTCAAAAATGTAGAGCTTATGCAAAATAGTAGGGTGTGTTGCTCAAGTGGAAAGCTTGCTTTTGAAATGACTGTTTCAAAAGAAACATCACAATCTGCCGAGGCTTTCAATTACCTAACAAAACAAAAAGTGATTAAAATCGAAATAAACGCTAGAAGTTTCAAGAGCATAAATGGAGCCCCTGACATCAAATGAAAGTTGGGTCTTAGTTTTCGACTATTCGTTGGCTGCCCAGAAGTTCTGGCAGCTTACATGCTTTATAAAATAGCAGCAGGCCCCACCTTTTCCTCAAGACAACAGACCTCCCAAGGGTTTTCCTACGTCTGACAAGTTATAAAAATTCATGATAGCGTTTTTCAAAACACTTATACAGAGCTATCCCTGAACGTTTACTTAGACTATGTATCCGTGCAGGCTCGCACAAATATAAGGACTGCAAGGGGGCCATGTTGAGAAAAATATGTACGAAATTACGAGTAGTAAAAAAGAACAGTGGTAAAAGTAAGAAACAAGTAATAAATATTGTAAATATTTGAAATAATATTACCTTCTCCACAGCAACAAGAGCCTCTTTCAGATTTTTCACCACATCGGCGGGAGACTTGTGCGACTTACCGAATATGGGAAGAGGCATACCTGCGAAAACGAGGCATTACACTTACTCTCAGTACTGTTGAAACAACGAGACGCTACCATCATTCACAGATATCATAAAGAAAATCCGCAGAAGGATGACTTCACAAATTCTCTCTTCTCGCAAGCTCGGTATTTTGGTAGTGAGTTTGTTAGCTTCTTGGACCTTACGAGGTCGTTAGGTGAAACTTTCAACCCCCAATAGAACCAGTGAATGGAAGCAATGGAATCCATTGAATATATTTAACTCGACCTAAGAGCCTCGGCACAAGAAAACTTACAAACGACAAAAGAATAATAAACAACGTCTCAACCAGAAAGAGAAAGCATTTGAAAGAATCAGCTCCAAATCCGCGGGTGCAATCAGAGGATAGCACAAAGAAAGTTACAGGAACCAGATTTGTAAAGAAAACTCAGTAAGAAAGAATGAAAAACTAAACAATACAGAGAGAGCCCTAACAAAATTGCATGCGCACAAAAAGCATCCACAAGATGAATCAAAACTGTACTGTAAAATGGTATACGAAATATGAAATCATGAAACTGTTGAAAAACATCGATAAAACCGAAAAATCGATTGGTACTTGAAGTGCAACGAGCGGACGAAATCAGGCAACGGCGTGATTATACATATAGGATGCGCGACGGTCGAAAATGGCAAATCGAAGTTCAGCGCAATATTCAGACCCCTTCCACTAGACATAGTCACAAGTAGCAAATCAAGAGATCGGTATTAAAAACCAGTAGTGGCATTGGAAATCATTTCCAGCCCTAGAAACACATAAACTCGCATGGTGATTCAACACCTCACCCCGAAAGATACAACTTTCCCCAATGGGAATAAAAATTTCTCAGTTCACTTTTTGAATACGGGCTAGCCTCAACTCGATTTGATAGAATTGAACAGCCGCAAATTCTTGTGATCAACAGAAATTTGTAGCGACGACCGTAGCAAACGACAAATACGTCCGCCATCTGTTTGTCGCTTCATCATTTTGAGCAACGTAGGAACAAAAACTCGGTTAGTGGTATCCGTGTAATG
The DNA here is from genome assembly GCA_036418205.1 of Ostertagia ostertagi. Classification (NCBI taxonomy): domain Eukaryota; kingdom Metazoa; phylum Nematoda; class Chromadorea; order Rhabditida; family Trichostrongylidae; genus Ostertagia; species Ostertagia ostertagi. Next base: position 10,783 of record MU911825.1, on the reverse strand, counting down.
CAATACAGTGTTTAATCACTGTGAATATTCTGGTTCGAGAAAAAACCAAAAATTAATATGTGTCACTCAAAATTCAAATGTTGTTGCTATAATTTGAATTGCAGGCATGGGTTTCGCAACATAAACCTTTCGGCCGCATGCATGTCGGTCGTTCGTAACGGTCATACAGCGTTAGATACGTATAGATCGTCGAATACTCAGGGAAGTCTGACGATCGATATGCATCCAATGCTGTGCGACCGTTGCGACATTACGATGGGACGACCGAGTATGCATGCCCCTTCCCGTCTGAAAGAAAAACAGAACTAAAGTCAGAGAATCGCCGTAACTCGGACTGATAGCGGGGATTGCCCCCAAAGTTACATGTTCTCCAAGATGAAACATGAGTTTGTTTGGACTGAACTGGATCAAGAAGGCTGAAAAACGCTTATGGAGTGCTGCAAAAATTTTCAAGGGCAACGTACGTAGTTGGCGTGGGGCCGTGGCTCACTAGGTCTAAGCCTAACAGCCTAAAAGGATGAATTCCTTTTAGGCTGTTAGGCTTAGACCTAGTGGGATTATTCATCAGGTCTGGAGAGCACAATTATTCTAGACTGTCCCAGGTGTCTCGTAGGAATAGAGATTACGAACTGCACACTCTTTGTTCTCGTAGAAAGTATTTTGATGTATGTATGGTCTTTAAGCTGCTGGCTGGTATTGCTAAAATTGACGCTTCTAAATTCTATGGTATAGTTAACTCTAGAACTAGAGGATGGTCAATCAAGATATCGTATGCCACGCCGAAAACGAATTTAAAGCGGCATAGCTTCACTTGCCGAGCAGGGTCTGAATTCACGTCTCTCAAAACTTCAGTGGTGATAGCATCTCCGGCCTTCCGGCTTTTCAAGCGCCTAAGTAAGGTGGAACTGTTGAATTTCAGTGAGCTCTAGTTTCTTTTTGGATCTGTCTGTAATTTTAGATGCGAATTGTTAACTATGTATTTCTCACGTTTGCCTTAAGCATAACGTTATAAATAAATAAACCTCTGCTAACCAGTCTGCTAGGTGGCCGTCGTCACTTGCGATGTAATGGTCTGCACCCTACGCTTTTTTAGTTTGAAAGAGAGGGTACTTGGCTGAGGCTAGTGCATCTTTCCACCCCATTCGAATCGAATGGTTGAAACCTGCTGGGACTGTTGCTTTAAGCCAGTCATCTTTCTTTTCTGCACACATTTAGGCTCCCTGTAGCGTCCATCTCTGCGCACCTAATTAGTCCGAAGATCTTCAGAGCGCTGCGAAGTTGATCCCTACGAATACGACCACCCTCCCCCCCCCAATTCGGTCGGATACAACTCCCTTCGTTTAACTTCGACCAACGAACGGTTCAATCTGAGTGCACGACGTTGCAGTTGTAGCAGATATGGGCGCAGTACGGCTGGAGGGAGCTCCGCCGAGGCGCGCTGCAAGTTCGTGCACTCTTGGCGGGATAGTGTAGGCTACCACATTTGACTTTTCACGCATGTCACACGTCTCCTGCTTGTACATTGAGCTCTAACCCTACCTTTCATCTCAACACCGCCTAATACTGAGCTTAGGGGAGGGGGTGAGACTAAGGAGTGCGTATACCACGCACCGTGTGGCAAAAGTTGAAGTGTGAGATCAAAGAGTGACTGGCTTACTCACTTTAAGTCTTCCACTCTCCAATAGCTAAATCCTGATTGTGATCTTAGTGAGAGGGCGCGGACGAGCAGGAATTGGGCGCCGAACAGCGCCAATCACAGGGGCCAATGTTTTCTTTGTAATCAGAGCTCCAAATAATCACTATGCACAAGTTTACAGCGCATTTGGTGAGAAGCACCTGGAGCAAGATGACGCTAATTCCGCAAAATTTGTGCAATTCTTGATCAGGACCCTCGATAATTTTCATAGAGGAAATTTCTCCAACTTCCTAAGTAAAGTTCAGCACTAATGGAACTTGCGGTTGCATTGCGTTCACGTCATGTTGAGTATCTCATACTCGACTGTCTTCAAAGAGCTTCGTGTATATAAAGTTGGCTCTTACATTCTCCACGGTCTCTTGTCCTAATTCCGGATTGTCAGATTCTCCCACATTTTTCTAGTGAAGCCATTCATTCGTAATCCAAACTGGTTTCATTGAGAGTAATTTGCCAATTTTTTTTTGTTTCATGCACCTTGTGTATATTTGCTTTCTGTAGGACGCATATTCTGCAGTTTCGGTGCGTACTTTTGCAATTGCTGCTTTGCTAGACCAAATATCAGCAGCAAGTTGTTTGCTTACACCTCTCGCTTGTTCGCTGTTTTTTTTGAGCCGTTATACTTTCATATACTATTTTTATCATTGAACTATACTTCAGTTGCAGAATGACGGGTAGAGGAGGATTCATATTCCTTCTAGGCTTGTTTGTGTTGTCGATGGTGGAGGTATTCGTAAAAGGTTTGTTTTTTACCGCATTTGGCTGTTTTAGTAGGGAATTACTTCTCGTTTTTTTATTAGCTTTTGTACAAAACAGTCAGCGGTAATGTTTATATCTATAGTTCCAGCACACTCTGAAGATGAGCACGATGCCGATGAGTTCCGCAAGGAATTTGGTGATGAACCACAACCCGACAGTTTCAGGCATGTTCTTCTCCAAGCCTGCAGAATTTTGTGGTTTTGTTTTAAATTCTTCAGAAGTCTCTTAATTTTCAGCCAAGGAACCCAAGAGGAGCACGTTGAAGTGCGAGATGGACCTCAGTTCGCTAATATCAAGCAGAAACCCCTTACTGGAAAATCGCTTCCCACTTTGAAGTTCCTGTTTTGGTATGATTCGGTTTCTAATTTTAATTCGATATGGTTTCTGTTACCGGCTCGCACTCTCGAGCTGTAGAATCATGTGCAGTATCGTTGGCCGCCAATCATCCTCATTGGTCATATTTTGCCGCTTCCTTTAACACCTAAGACGGGCTAAGGGAAGTTTGGCCACTTTGTACAGTTTCTTTGAGCTACCATACGGTGTTCTATTTGGTGCAATGATGAAATTCTCTACACTTGCAGGACATCTTATTACGCCCAATCGATTCTTTATCTTTCCTTTGCGAATCTGATCAGAGCTCTTTGTTTTGCAATTGTGTCATATGAGACACAACTGCTTGATTCGAATCATTCTCATTATACCGTTTCAGCGTTTCTTGTGGCTACAAGCAAGCATATGAGCAATTTTCGATGGCAGTGCGTGACAAATACCCCGAAATGCCCATTGAGGGTAGCAATTATCCACCTGTCAAGTGGAAGGAATACCTTGCACATGTGATTGTTCTTCACTTACTAATGTTTTCTCAAATAATCATAGATGTATAATCACTCGTTTCAGGCTATCAACATACTGAAGATAACCGCCATTGCAGCCATTGTCAGTGGTAGCAATCCGTTCCAGCTTGTCGGCCTCGGTGAACCTGCTATTATGCAATGGGCCCATTCGAATAAGGTACCTTGAATGGAGTTATTAGCACGTTGGTTCCACTCGATTTTCCATGTGTATGCCGAGTTGGACCACGCCTTTCTTTCCAATTTACAAAAAATATGTGGCAGTTTTGGAATAGTGATTATGCCGGAAGGATTTTAATCTGCAACTTCAATTCGATACAGAAACTGTGAAAGTTTGTTCGCATCAATCATTTGCTGTTTGCTTCTGAAAAGTCAAATATGATCTCGATGGGTCCAGAAAATATTGTGAAACAGGCTCCAAAAGTTCCAACTTTCCACTCAGTGATCCGTAAATGGGATTTTCATGTTTATCGTTGAAGCTGTACCAGAGCGTCAGCCAAAATCAAGCAAAAACAGCCGCATACAGTTGAAAATTACTTTTACGTAAGAGAATAATTTCAAGCACAACTTTTCATATTCTATTTACTATTACTTCATTCACATTCATGTCGATGGCAGCTCATATGCGCTACCAAGGACACGTGCTCGTGAGTCAATGGCAGCCTATACCTCCTGCCTGTCAGTAATCGCCCACCACTCGCTTGTATCGTCTTTTTGGGTATTTTTGATATGAGCAATGTAATGAGGGTCGAATCTCGTAGCCATAAATGACATGGTCGCAAAAGTCATTCCTCGCGTATCCTTCGACGCCTAAGCGCCTGCTATCCTATTCATAAATTGCCTGGAGAGATGATGATCAAACTAAAGTTATTGATAAATCCGATTGCAAAGAA
>MU911824.1:20622-33457 GCA_036418205.1 Ostertagia ostertagi | reverse complement strand
AGCCACAATCGCTTTTAGTCTCCAACATTCTCCCAGTATTTTCTACTTGTCGGAAAACACATTGATCATATCGGTTTTTGTTTGCAGAGATCTCAAAAGAAGAAAAGGGACATCTCTGAAGAATCATCACCGCTACCTTCCTTGTGTACCCGATCAGCAATTGTAGGTCTACCCTATTCTCACCTGTTTTTTAGTCACTTATCTTGGTTCTCGTTCATAATAGGATATTTTTGCAGCGTATAGGATGAATGGTAAAAAGTGCCTCGCCTATCTCGAAGGAAGTCGAACCATAGGTATGTTCTATGTTAAATGTTAAACAAGCTTGCATTTAAGCCACTAGTCTCAGATCATTTCTACCTGGAGTATGAGCACATCACTGCGCAGAGCATACCGATATACTTCACACTACCGATACTTCACACTATGACATTCGTATACTTTGCAAACCCTCATTTCTCTACTAATCAAATGATAAGCTGTCTATGCTTTTTCACTTATGATGATGAGCTGTCTTCACTTTTTCACATTTTCCTTGTTCTAGGAGCATATTGTGAGTAATCATCGTCACAAGTTATTCTTTTGTTCACGAACCGTCTGTTCACAAAAGACCGTAACAACTTGTCATCTGAGATGTAACCACATTCGCATAGAAAGAAGTAAATGAAATTTATTGAACGGTGATGAGTACATCAGCGGACATAGGTGATGTACGTTTCGGAGATGGCTTGCTGAACAGTGCGATGTACTCATCACCGTTCAATAAATTTCATTTACTTCTTTCTGTGCGAATGTGGTCACATCTCAGATGATGTACGTTTCGGAGATGGCTCGCTGAACAGTGCGCTTTTGACGTCCGTTATCTGTCTCCTTCCGTCCTTCCGGAACCCTTTAGCAAAAGGGTTGTGAGAAATTCTGCGTTGTGTCACTTCGTTGTTTTGATAGCGGGTTGCAGCAATGAACGCTGTGTATTCGAACCTGAACAGAAGCATTAGTAGTTTTCGCATGGAATATTCATAAAAAACAAGTGCAGTAGAAGGCTTTAGAACGAAAAATTACTCGTTAGAAAGCCAATGAAGTCGTATTTCAAGAAATGATCAACCAATTCACAAGCTTGCTGTTGCTAGTTTCTAGGAGAAGCAGAGTATTATTTAGAATTTCCATATCGAGAAGGTTGTCAAAGTTGCGTAAATCCTAGGCTACAATTCTTTACCGTACACCATGCTTCATTCGGATAGTGTGGGACACTTGTCTGAATGACCTTGTTACAAGACTTTGCGTGACTAGAAGTAACGTATAAAATGGCTAAACCACTGTGAACCTACCCATTGGCGTTCTTAACGGCTAATCGGCTCAATGGCCAATGGCAAAACTGAGTACGCAAACAATAACCTTTGCACTATGGGAAAACGCTCATCGCCTTATTATGAAGTTCAGTCCTATTAGCAGTGATGCATTTGACGAGATTTGTCAAAATATTTGGTTTATGGATGAGAAGAGCACGCGCCAATAAGCCCGACAAAGTTACATATCAGAAATTGAAGGACTAGTCATCCTCCTGACTTTCACTCGATTGAATGATACCAACTTGCTCATCCAAGCTCGCCCGGTGTCCACGGCACCGTCATGATGAGGAATATGCGAAATGGTGTTCGCGCTTCTCCCCTGCCGTTTGTAGACCAGTCACCTGCATTGAAATTATACCTGGAGATAGAATACCTTTACCAGAATACCTTGACTACCATGCGGATAAAAGTAATGTTTCTGCTAAGCTAATCTTTGTCTCGTGAGATAAAACTGATTTGGACCCTTGTCGAGCTTGCCCCGCGAGTGAATAAATGACAGCTTCCTGTCAATTCAGTGGAGAGGGCGTCAAAGTTAAAATTACGCACACCGGTCTGAACTCCAAGAGCTCCGCTGATGAAACTTTGAAGAAGCTTCTTACTGTAACTCATTCCCCACAACTGTTCTTGAACTCCTGACCCGTGGCTGTAACTCGATTCTCGAGAGTACTTTCACAAGAATTAGCATAGTCAAGAGAGAGAGTTGGGTGATTTTAGAATCATCCCATTAGGCGTTAAAGAAGTCAGAACTATCATACAGTGCCAATGCGCATTGCGGATGCTTATGTCGTCAAGTACAACGTAGATTGTGTGCGCGCGCCGATAATGCATCTCATTTGACGCGCTGTCCCGATTACGGTAACATCAGCCTAATGCTGAAGTTACATTCTTGTGTCTTGAATTCACGGTACTGACTTCACATTTTAGTACTATATTATGGTATGGTATTATGGAGTTCGTTTTCACACGATGATTCTTTTCGTGTTATTTTTTGAAGGCCAATTTTAGGACTTCAGTCTTACATTCAAGGAACCCTTTTCTGGGGAAAGGGGTGTGATGGAATTCCATTCGGTTTTCCATTCGAAAAAAAAATTTCAAATAACTTGAGTCCGATGATTTCGGCTGCCATTTTTTCACAATCTAATGTGATGCTTGTCATATTGTCGGAATTGATGAGTACTGCTTTCCCTCCACGTGCTACTATTCTTAAGTCAGTGATGAATCTCATTGCGCCTGAATTATTGACAAGTGTGCCGTCGAGTCTTTTTCAGTGCCTTCGCTGCTAAGCATGCCAAATGGGCCGGCTACGTCGATGCCGACATATAGAAGATGGCGTGTCGGTTTGGTCCGCGAATGCGGCAGTGGCGGAGTTTAGGCAGAAGAAAGGTTTTGAATTCCATTTTTTTGCAAGTGAGACATGATCTCAAGCACTCTGGATCGTTTGGCACCCATCTGGAACCATAATATAGCCGTACACTGACAAATTTTTATTGACGCCATGATGTCCGCAACGACTGTGGATCTCTTGGATTTGAATGTGCTGCTTGTAGCACATTGCGCTGCACGTGGATGAGTACTTTGCGTCTATGAGAGCAGATCTTTTTCACTTCCCAAAAATTTCAAAAATTTCGGGTGTTGAGGATCTTTCTCCAGTTGGATTCTTTCTTGGTTTTGCTGACGGCTCATTTGTATCAAGTTGCATTCTGTACACTGTATTCAAGCACAAGTAAAGTTCAGCAGGGTGAAGCTAATACATATTTTTGGCGTATTCGTACGACTTGCCTGCTCACATTTCAACACATCCCATGGTGAAAGTTCATATATACGCTGGCCACATAAAAATATACGGCCTTCTTCGCCAGGGAACCTATTGAGATTTTCGCTACGCTTTAACTCGTTCTATACACATATACACAATATGAAGGGATGGGAGGTGTCGCGGAAATCTAGCGAATTCAAATGTGCTCCACATCGACGAGGCAGAAGCATTCCACACACGTTCATTGATGTGACCATGCAGTCTGCATATGAAATGCAAGATCTTGAATCTCATAAATACAGATCTGAATTTTGAACCTCGTATTAATTTAGTCGTTCGTAGAGCTTTTGACGCCATAGTTACCATCTTTAGAAATATCCTGTGACCGACAAGACAGTTTGTCTAAAGCTATATGAAGCCCATGTAATCCCAAATTTGGAGCCTCATGACAAAAAACTGCAGATGAGGCTCAAGAAAGTTCAACAGATCTTCACGAAAATTATCCTGCATAAATGTAATTCCAGCTCACTCAGGTTGTATCCTTTCTATAGGGACCGCCTGCTCCAGTCCAGTGTTTTCAATGACCTGATCTTTTGCTTCAAAATACTTGAAGATGAATCCAAGTTGAAAGCAGGCATCTACTAGGTGATTAGACCCAGAGCGCACTTTTTCGATGTCTTTGCAATGCCCTGCAATGTCACGGAGTCAGATTACCAAAGTTTGCAATTCCTTATCCTTCTGTGGTGCGAGATGGACTCATCTTTGCCACTGTGATCCAACAAGCACCAATGTCAATGTCCTCAAAAGTAGATTGAGGAAATTCAACTTGCTAGAACTTTTTGGTATTCGAGATTTTCGAGGTTGAAAATTTGTTACGGCATCCGTCCTTCACACTCTCAAGCCGACTGGCAACGCAAGAGCTGAACCTACAATGTTTCTCTTAGCTTACGGTGCGGGTTCTAGTCCCGCTTGCGAAAGTTTTTCAACAACCCAGCATTCTTCAGTGAAATAATTCAGCAAGGCGAACTGCGGCCAACAACAGCAGCTACCAATCCAAAACAAGTCAAAATTTCTTAGCTTAACTTCTTGACTGCTTTCCTTTCTCTATTTTCTTCCTTTGCATCATGGTATTTTAAGCTAGATGATTTAATTCTTTGTAGTGAATTGTTCTCAGTGCTTGATAACGAGCTCTTCAGCTCTGATTCCACACGTGCGCTTCTTGCACGTGGTGCACGCCTACGTGCAGTATTCTCCATAGCGTCATCTGCTCAGTGATTTATATTTACTGTTTAGCGATTTTGAACATATTTTGCCCGAGTACAACTTGACATGATCTACAATACCTTTCACCTTGGAATTTGTGGAGTGGAGCTCAGGTTGTTGTTCCTTTAGACAGAATCTTCTTATGATATCCGAGTGTGCCTAGTTAGCAGTTAGCGCTATGTATTTCTAATTATTGATGTTTTGTTTGAGTTAGCACAGCGCTTCGTAAATAAATAATAAATCAAAGAAAATAAGTAAAAAACTCTCTTATCGGCTTGCTGTTTGCAGGCAGGTCCATGAGTTGTACTTATTTATCTCATTGTTTGTGATGAGTTTCGCTAGTTAGTCATTTACTGAATACCTGTTTTAGATAAATGAGATATACTCGATGTGTGATCTCGGGAGTCGTTTGTAAGAGTCACACTGTTTACTTAAAGATTGTCATTGAGTAGTGTTTTTAAGCCGTTGTCATATTACTGTTTTCGATGGCATAACTTCTTGAAATTACTAATATGGGGGGTGTGTGGGTATTCTTAAATAGGCGAGAAGCGACATTCTCGAATGGTATCGAAAGAAATTCTAAGCCGACACTAGATTCTTTTCTATTTTCATGTTTAGATTATTGTGGGTATATTTAGAAAACACAGGTAAAGTCAACGGCGCCCTCCTTCGGTTTCTTTAGGTGCGCGGCTGATGCCGCTCTCGTCAAACCTGACTGATGCTTGAAATTGGACCGCGCCACATACTATGATATCTTGTTTATTTATTGACTGATTGAACCAGCTGCCACTTTCCAATTTATTTTTTTTTTGCCATGTTGTTCAAGCCAGTTCTGCTGGCAGTGATGCCTGTCAGACTGGAGTACAAATTAAACTTGTGATCGATCTTTCTTCGCTTTTCGGTTCTCAGATAAAGCCGTATAAGTTAGACTACGAGTGCGAATGGTTATAGACCTTGTACTGATCATAACATCTGCAAAATCACGCGAGAGATTTTTCGTAGCGAATGGTAACCTCTGCGCCTGAGTGAAGTTTAGTTTTTTTTTCTTGCAGGATTTCCTTAACTCTGTCCGATCTTTCTCACACTAACAATATTCTTAACTAAGTACCCTTTCCTTGTCGCTATTATAGTTATTAATATGATGTTTGATGTATGTTAATCTCGAAAAAAGGCAGACAGGGCGTAACAAATAACACACAAAAAGCTTACTCATCTTCACTTTTTGACAAAACTGTCCCAGCCTTTGAGATGATTTGATGACAGAAACAATGCCTTTTACCTTTCACTTCGTGAATAAACTTTCAGTTCACTCACGTGGAACAGCACCTGTCGGAGAATTACGTTTTAAATAAGGTTCCATCTCCGAGCACGATTTGATGGGACTGTTCCATTCTCTCGAGAAGCGCCGTTTATCTGGATTCGTAAGCACAGAAGATCTTCAAGGGTTCGATTTCACTCCATATCCTGCAGATTGCTCAAAGAAATCGTTACTCCAAAGCAATCTCGGCCCAAAATCCGTGCAGTGGGACTGCTGTTACCTCTTTCACGATACTTGCTATCATTTGCCTTTATAGATCCTGATAACAAGTTCTCTCTTGTTTTCACATGGAATTGCTGGCAACATAAAAAAGTTCAAAAGAGCAGAAAAGAAAAGCAACAAGCTAGGCCGATGTCAGACTTTGCGAATCGCGCGATTCGCTAGCGTCTGCGGTCGCGTCGCGGCCAGTGAATCACTCAATTGGCTGGTACCGCAACGCGACCGCGGACGCTAGCGAATCGCGCGATTCGCAAAGTCTGACATCGGCCTATAGGGTGGAGGTATAACTGTGCGGGTTAGGCCAGCGCGGCTTTTTTGAAAAATTGCAGAAAAACTTCTTTCAAATTTCAAAGAACTTTGAGTTTGAGTGTGAAAAAAAAGCACTTATACCTAGAACATTTTCCAAATAGTCTTCTATGAATAAAAGTTAGGACGAGAGTTTCGCAAAGCTTATAGGTGGATGTGTGATTATGCGAAGCAGTATATATTTGTACCATTTTACATTTTTGAGCTCTTTAGCATTGCCTTCGTTTTGTACCTCCTTTCTTGTTGTCAGTGTTTTTTCTTCTCTTCCTCTTCTCTGTGAGTGCATTGCCGATTGCGTTGTTGAGTTTCGTGGGACACGTCTACATTTTATAGGATCATTTATTCTGCGCCAGAACGTCTCCACAAGAAAATTGCCTCGAAACCAATTCGGAATATCTATTGTCAACAATAAAACAGTCAAAAAGACCGCTTTTTTCCTCATAAATTCTTGTTGAACAAAATCAAACGAGTTTATTGATAACCAAATAAACGACTCTATAGACGATCTACTTAAACCTCTTCATCTTATGCCATCATGCTACACGATAAGAGGTAATCGACAAAGGTCAGTATAGAAAGAAGTAATGAGCTAAGTGACGTTGGAGCGTCAGCACCTATTCCAAAACGGCTCATATTAGATAACTCATTGAGAGAACCTTACGAGACGCTCTATGACGGATGAAATCGGAAGAAAAGAGGTGAAGACCTTCATAACAAAACTACAATTATATTTGACGAGAATTGAGACACACAGCAACAGTGAAATATTTGACCAAAAAGGGTGAGCAACCAGGACTTAAGAGATTTTCGGAGAGTTTTGAAATACCATCTTGAAGGCCATCACGCCCTTACCAGAGGAGCAACAAATAAAAGTATTCGCATCGTAACTGCAGGCGGTAGACGAGCCGCCACACGCCCGTAAAAGAGTGAAGGAGCAAGGAAACCGTGTAATTTTTACAGAATATTTCAATTCGGCTGTGTATGAGCAAAAGGTTGTGAACAGGAAGGCTTATTCACGCCGAACTATACTGATTTCACGAATTGTGGCCTGGGCCATTGCTCCGAGAAGCACTTCCGGGCAGGAGACGAAGGCGATGTTCGTATTGTTGTGCGATCCACACAGATCACGAACCTGAAAAAAGAAAACTATAATACAAGCTGTTTTTAACATCCATTTAACGTCTGAAAGGAAAAGAGAAGCTTGCGATTAAAAAGACTAGAAAAATGAAGTTTATGACGATTTGAGCTCATTTGTTCACGGGATTTGAATAGCTTACTAGCCTGAAAGATCGCGTTCCTTTCTATCCAAGTTCGTTCACTTCTCGTGTTTTTGTAATGAAAGGACCACCTTAAGGGGAATTCACGATAAGAACGAAGGTCAAAGAAGGGGAAAATTGCATAGTTGGGAGACAGGCGGACCTCCTGAGGGTGCTGACCGACGCGCAATTGGCAGCGAAAGATTTGACCTCGGCGATCTAGCATGGCTCACTCTTGGCGCGGTTGGCGGGTACGCCCACCGACTATCTAATCACTCGCCGGGTCTATACGTGGCGAGTGATTAGATAGCAGAGAGAGCGTAGTGTTGAAGAGGGCACAGCGATGAGAGTCGCATCAATGCGCAAATCAACGGGCAAGGAAGGGGTCCCATTTCTCGGGTTTCGGGCCGTTTCAAATGGTTTCTTCTTCATCCCTGCTCCACTGACCACCTCTACCCTTATTTCCAATGAGCTAATTTCATCGTAAATTCTGTTTTCAATTGAATAATGCCTTTTTTTCAAACTGAAGAACTTAGTGTGCGTGCCTGCCTACCTCCCAAATTTGGTTCACCTTGAGTTCTAAAAAAGCGCAAAGACCGTGGAATAGTGGACAAGGGCTGGCGAAGGAGGAGAGGTCAAATGGTATTCATGGGCGGGGGGGGGCACCGAGGCGGATGCGGTTTTTTCACAAAACTTATGATTCGTTTTCGAGTAAGGGTCTCCGGACTGCCTCTAACAAAGATCACAAGTTACATGCTTGTCATTGGCGAACTTAAGATGAACTGTGCGAATTCGCATACATATGTTGTATGTGGTAAAGTTCATGTGAGGTGAGTAAAACACGTATCGTGAGACCGAGAGACCGAAGGATAGAAGGAAGAAGAAAAGCGCGCACCGAACTAGGCTAGGCGTGTCTTGAGGTGAGCGAACTTATGACAAGGAACTCAAAATTCGAACTGGACTATCGGTAAGGAAATCGGCGTATGTAGATTAACGAAGAAAGAGAGATCAAATATTGGTGGTAGGTGGAGACAATTCGACAACGCGCCAAGCACCATATCGCCAAGGAATCGTCAAGTGCGCGCGACGGCGCGGAGCCAAAACGAATGATACATGGATGCAGCTATAGAAGTCACTGTTGCAGGCATACTGAAGATCAATCTTGGAGTGAACGCTTTTCACCCAACCAAGTCTGGCATTATTTCGATGTCGGCCAATAGCATCAGACTATGCAGTTTAGGAAAAACAAACGTTGGCATTCAGATTAGCTTGCCTACGCCAAAACGAGTTTTCATGTGTCAGTATTTTAAATGGATATCAAGGGCGTGGCAAATCTCAAGGTTGATTAAACTGGAGCCAAGCGCTTATGTTTACTCCAATTCATTCCATTAAAGGAATCTTCCACGGAAAAAGCTCCGCCCTCATTACCACAGAAAACGATACCTTAAAGGAATCTTCCACGGAAAGAGTGATCATTTTGTCTTGTGTGTAGGATTAGTATTATCGAAACTAACGCTTATGTTCCGTTCTTTTTGCTATGCTCATGAGGCTAGGGGCCTAAGGGTATCGTTTTTCTGTGGTAATGGAGGCGGAGCTTTTTCCGCGGAAGATTCCTTTAAAGGTTTATCGATCGACGCTTGCAGAATCTCCTTTCATCGTTACGATATTTAAAGCAACAGTCCAAGAACGAATTCAAAAAACCACCGATAATGAAGTTGTGGGTGCAAAGTTGACCAATAATGAAAGAAAAGTTTCAAAAAAGACGTCGAACAGGGACTTAGACAGGGGCTCCCCCTCGCCACTTAGCAATGGAGGAAGACGCTCTTGGACGAGTTGTATGAACATGCCCGCAGTAAATGCGCCCCAATTGCAATAGCTGGCAATAGCTGGCTACTTGCCAGCTATTGCCAGCTATTGCAACTGGGGCGCAATAATGGGATCGTTTCATGTTTTGAAGGTAGAAGGTAGAAGGAAAAAATGTAGAAATTCAGCGTTGTCGGCATCACTACATCGATTGCTTTAAAGGATCGACCTCAAATAGACCCAGCACCGCGCTCTTCACAGCAGCAAGGGGGCGGCTCCACCGAGGCTCGGTGGACCCGCCCTTTTCGAAGAAGTTCGAGCCCTTCCTACGCATTTCAAAGGTAAGTTTTTAATTCAGTGACAGTTCCTATGAACTTTACTTGGGCTGGGGCATGCTTCCACACCTCAGGATTGAATTGGTTGAAACCCTCCTTGGACTGTTGCTTTAAAGAGGTTGCGTACGATTCCGTTGATAGACTCAATCGTTATTTTGAGCTTTGTTCACAAGCCAGCATTCTTGTGAAGCAATAACCAGAAAAAAACACAAAGTTTCTCAGAGCAGCTTCCCGCGCTAGAAGGTCACTCCAAAAAGTCGGATTCAAAGAAAAGACCCATTCATATGCACAACAACCATATCAATCAATCGGAAGTGGTTTGAAGAATAAAGCAATAACAGCTACCTTTTGTTGAAGTGGTTCATCGGTAGTGACCCATATCGTGTAAACACCTGAGGGATTCCGCTTGAGGCATTCCTCCAACATGGGTAAATCAGTTGATGAGTCACCACATACCAGTATATTTCCATCCTGGAATAAATGTGTTTCAACATTTTCTGCACAACAACAATGAGATTATTAGGTGACAACTGTCCACAAAATTTCGGGATGGTTTTTGCAATTATCCTGAAACCACAAATGTACAGGGGCCAATGAAAAAAGACATTTTGTCTCTGCATTTGAAAGGATCAAGTCACTCTCTGCTAATTCAAACCGAATGCTTCCAACATAGAATTTCAGAGCATATTCCATTACGTAGAAAGTTCCATAATGGCCTTCTGAATGGACGGTATCAGAAAAATTCGCCCCGAAAACATGGAGTATAGGCCCAGCTGGATCTTCGAATAATTGTGTATCATTTCAAGGTATTCTGAAACGGTGGTAGGGAGCGGGTTTCCATAGTCAAAGATGGTTTTTTTAAGAAACTATCCAACAGTGAATCGATTCAAGAAATTTGTAAGAGCTTCAGGCTGAAGCAGTTACGGTAGGCCTCCTTGAGCTCGACGACGTGACAGATGACGTCATATTCTGAAGACGGTGAGGGCAGTGAAGGAGGGCCTGCACTTACACCTATAGAGAGACATTCGAGGAGTATTTGCTGTAAGATTTCCACCAAAGACGGCAATATTTGTGAAGAAAAAAATCGCTGGTGTTCGACACGGGCAAGAAGTCTTTTTCTGCCCCCTTTTTCTGCCTCCCACACTCCCACCTGTGTGTACTGGGTTGTATGGGAAGTCTCCTCCGCTAAAAGTAGCATATTTTCGACTAAGTCGTGATATCAACTGCGCATTTGGCAATGAATCCACGGAAAAATGATGTGCGGCCATGGTTCAGAATGTCTTTCTCGCGATGGAGAAAGCTTCGAGGAAGATTAATGAAGGCCGGATATCAAAGACATATGTGTTCGGAGTTGTTGAGCAGATTGCTTCTGAATACGGCGTAACCAATGAGGTTTCCGATATAAGGTGAGGGTAAAAATCCAAAGAAGCGACAAGTGTCTGCCGCCGTCCTTCCTCTCCGATGCGCAGCTCCATCTCGTACTTGTAACTGTCCACAAATTCAAAAAATGTGCAGCGTATATTTCACAAACAGGCCACTTTTTATCGCTATTACACTTCCACCCATATAAATAGTCTATCCAAGGGAATCAAGTCCAGAAGCCTAACACGATGATGAGACGACATTCGGCGACTTCTAGCCTATGGAGCTCCAGCGCTTTCAACATTCGAATCCTTAAATTCTCTCATTATTGGCATGGGTAAGTGGACTGTAATAGTTTTTATTTCAATCCCGAATGTTTTGTGTGAACCGATGGGTTGGATTTCGTAGTCATCGGCGGGAACTTTTCGAACAACCCGGTAGTACACCCTCCTTGTATTACAAATGCCTTGTGAGTCTCCACTTCCCCAGTACTTTTTGACAAGAAATGTTACCTCACAGAGTCTTCTGTGTTTATAACCGATCTTGAAAAAAACTACATCTAGAATAGAAAATAGAACAATTGGGAAAACGGCAAGCATTGTTACCTTGAGGTCACATTTCATCTTCTCGCATAACATCCGTATACCATGGCCCTTGTTGAAAGGTTCTTCAGTACCTTTTCCCTGAAATTACTCGTTCTTTCAAATGCCTGATTCATTTTGTGAACTGTGCACAGCCGACTTCTCAATGCGTACAGAAAGAAGAGCTTTCGAAAAGAAAAGAGAGTGCGGTGGCATTGAAGAAACACATTATTAGTCAACTACTTTTCTAGATTTCATTTTTCGGCGCCGGTACAGTTAGGAGGGGCATCTTTGTGATTTCATAGGGTTAAGAGGGAGGGAGGAACCTTGGAGAAAATAAAAATTGCTTGCACACTTTCCTATCTGAGGCTTGGTCCTGGATGGGACTAGCGGAAGGGAGTGTTGGGTGTATGGGCTCTCTGCATAACGATGCCCCCTCAAGTATACCAGCGGCAATTTTTCACATTACACATTACACTGGTGTGCAAAACTTAGGGACGAACGTAGCTTTTCCAACGACGTGTTACTGGCGCGTAACATGACTCTATGGAACCTAACCACACATACAAAGAGCTGCCACAGGGCACTAAAGAAAGCAGTTAACAGGAACCGTTAAACGGTCCACAAAGCTATCAAAAGGTTATGATACTTCATCTGTCTCGTCCTTAAGTTTTGCACACCAGTGTATTATCAATCACGTGAAGCAAAATGAGGAAAAAAACTTTTTAATTGAAGTGAAGAAATACTTGGAGAAGTGATTAGACTGATTCCGCAGCGCATTACCTAGAAAGCATCTCATTTACTCCTAATGAAAACTCCTCAATTCATTTCGAGCTATAGTAGGCGAAAGTAACCCATAAGAACGTGAGAAACGGCCATATCAGGTCTTCTGTATAATAGAGCAGAAAGTTGTTTGTGTCTCTCCGTCCAAATCGCTAAGCAGAAAAAACATATTGGTATCCGTTACCTTGTTTCGTGTGGGTACTTCTCAATTTTCGCTAAGCGTTCAAAATGCGTGACGCTAACTAAGTAGGCATTGACACCTACGGCAAGATCACAGATTTGAGATGAGAAAGTTTACCTAAACCGGACTTTCTTACTTGAAAGGGGATAGACTATACGGTAATAGTATCGAGAAACGAGGCTTTGTCGTGGCTTTTCGATACCAACCCACCGAAGAAAAAATAATTGAGAACCTGTAGGACAAAGTTCCAAATCCTGGCCATGGGGTCGAAAAAGCCACCTGTGGGGATTTTGAAATTTATAAAGGGAAGCCGCGTGCTCCTCAACTTG
>MU911824.1:0-11631 GCA_036418205.1 Ostertagia ostertagi | reverse complement strand
CCCCAGTGACGTAACGTCGACTAGTTTTGCTGATGATCTGGATGGCCTGTTTGCTGTTGGCCTTTTCATTTTGGATGATCATTTCCCTTCTAGCGGCTGTATCTTCCAACTTGCCCATGTAATGCCTTATCAATCAAAACACTATGCTTGTTGGCATGATGGCGGCTATCGGGGTTAACACGTCCGAACAACGTCGTTCTTTACCGTCGCTCATCCATGGTCGAAAATGAAAGGGCAATCAAAGGGTACTATTTTGCTTATTTTTGACGGATTTCTTTGCTTTTTTCGCCATTGGCGTACTATTGAGACCCCACGTCCCCTCTAAACCCCTTGAGATCTATCGTAATCGCTGCCTCAAAAATTTTCGGTGCAAGCAAGGTTACGTTACATTAACTTCAAGAAATTTCCAAGGAATTCGGTTCTATGAAAATCTTATTGGATTCCACCATATGTTTTCACATTCCTCCTATCTCACGATGAGTTCCTTACTATTAGAAAATTCATAAAAACTCACTGAGCCGTATATATCTTGATGTGCAATAGTAACGTGCCCGTAATGCTTTTGTAATCCGGAGCCGACCCAAGTGAACACTCGGAATTCCTGACGTTCCAGCAGCTCTTGAATAAGTTGAAACACCTAAATATAACGAAGTAACTGAGAAAGTAGCTCAATATCTTTCCACAGGGGGGGGGGGGGGGGGGGGGCGTGCTTATTACTACTAAATATACCTACTTCTCGTTCGGTGTTTTTCATGTGATGAACAGATCCCTTTAGAATGATTAGTGAGAACATTTCCTCATCAGACGATGGCTTCTCAAAAGCAGAGGCAGTGAAAAAGTTGTTGGGAAGCGTCCATGGCGCACTCTAACGGCCAGACATGGAAATTCTTTCCTCCACCCCTCCCTCCTCAGCGTCCTCCCTCCTGCAAAGTCCGTCCTTTGCTGAGCGACTGAGTACCCGTTACTGTTGCGGAGTGTTTTCGAGCTGATTATAAATGTCCAACTCTCCCCCCCTCCTCTCGCAGTATCCACGATTTTGTTACCCATTGGCGCACCCTGCCTCCTAGTCCCACACGGAATACGTAGTTCTACCAGCGAGGCTTTACCAACATCAAGGATTCGTCGACGAGAGAGGGCGAGGGCTGTATTAACGGCCACTTTCTGCTCAGTGGCTCACTTTGCTACCAAGACTCCGTTTTTCATCTTCCAAAAGAATGACCTAGATGCCAGGAATGCAAGATGTTTCTCGGGGTTACTTGTATCCTGGAATTTGTTGGTAGGATCTATGAACCATTCTCGTCCAGCCGATGCACCATAATAGTAGTAGCCAGGCGGTATAGTGGAGACATCGAGCACTCCTAGAAGAGAACAATGGCAATTCATTACGAAGAAATGCTGAAAACTTTTTCAGGGTACGCGTAAATGTTCAGCGAATTTGCTCCAGAAGCTTGGCATAGCGCACAGTACCAACACAAGATCATAGACTCATTGAGCATCCTCGCTGTGCATAACAGTTTTCACTAACTCTCCCTTCGTCTCTTTCAATGGCCCACAACGTACTTCTACCTAATTATAGCACATTTCGTGATTCTTTTCAATCCCATTTTGTGTCGCGATCCGAGATTGGTCGAGAAGTGACAAAAAAGAAGAGAACTGAGGAAAAAATCGAAATATCTTCGAATAATAAGCTCGAGTTCACAAAATTGCATTCTAAATGCTACTTCAATGATGCTAACTAATTACGCAGCCGCTTATACTTTTAGTTTTCGTGGCCGTAATCCCATTTCAGAATAAGTTCAGCTTGTAAGTGGTGACAGCTAAAAACAGCAGGGCAAGTGATGAACTCTGACCATTTTCGCAGCCACTGCCAAGAGTCATGAGAAGGCGTTTTATTGAGTTCCCTACCATTTTAGACGCGTCCAGTGAACACAAAACGATAACCCATGCACACGCAGCTGATGGTGAGCTATAAATAGTGACAAAGGTATAACGGTAAAAGCCTACCAACATGCATCATCGGTGCAGTGGTAAGAATGCAGCATGTCTGAGCACATCGTCGAGCGAATTGAGCCTGGAATGGAAAGAGTAAACTGAAATTGCAGTACAATGGTCGCCAATGCACACCTTCTGTTCACCTTTCCTCCCAAGATCAAATTATTAGCGTGTATTGTGGAAGGGAAACAAGTGTGCAAAGTTCCAGTGGGTCAAACTCAAGATTCACCAATGCGATGCTCTACAAGTTTTTTGGTTGGCCTTGGCGAGCCTAGCACACTCTATGCTTTGTGTGGGCAGATATGTAAGTAGGCTTACTTACTGACGGACGATGAACTGCAGGAACCGTAACTTCATTTCTTGAACAAGGTTGCACCACAAACAGTGTAAACAAGTAGTTACTGCCCCATCCAAAGCAAAACAAACCGTACATTACCTCACTGCCTGACGATCGCCCAACGCGTACTGATTCTCAATCACTCCCCTTTATACCCTTTGCAACGTTTAAAAAGTAAACCGAAATACCTGAATGACTCCGGAGTAAGCTGGTTGAATACTGGACGGATAACTGCACGCGTAACTCTTCAAAGTGCCATCTCGATCCGTAAAGAAATAGTGCAGATGATCCGCATCGTACAGCAAATCTACAGCCTGAAGTTAAAGATACAATGACTTGGCCTGCCAAAGAAGTGAGGATCCGCCCGCTCATGGATAAGATAGCGAACATCGAATGAAGATGACGTTATGGCATATAGTTTCATTTGACAGAACACCATTGCATGAGAATACGTGGGTGAGACTAGGAGAGGGGGAGGAACCCTGGGAACATCAAAAACTGCTTATAAAAAATGGGCGTATGGGCTCGCTGCATTATGGTGCCCCCTCTCGTAAAAAGATCAGCGCCTAAGAAATTCGAGCAGACATATCCTTTCACTGACTTCCATTCTAAGAGCGCAGTGCCTAGAAGATGCTCCTCACAAACCACATGTGTGAAACAAAGCACCAACCTTTTCGACTTCTTCTTTGAACTTTTCTTCAGAGACCGGGTGAGAGCTGGTCAAAGTCTGAAATATGACCATATTTGAGAAAAGAGGCCCAATTCGAATGCTGTTTAAAAAAATTAAAAAGACTCACCAAAACATTTATAAAGAAATGTGCGAAAAAATATTCAAACTACATAGTGCTTCGTTATCTAATTTCTGGAAGATGTGATACAGTAGTAGAAGAAGAAAATTGAAAATCGATTTATTCGCCTGATAAATGACACTAATTCATTTCCGATTTATCGTCTTCTGCGACCCATTTTGTTTTTGCTTCGGAGACACCTTCGTCGTTAGTGAGCGCCGAGCAGCCTTGGATTTGCCAGACTCGATCGCGAATCTCCGTGAGCTTCAAACGTTTCGAAATTTCCGACGCCGGCGCCGAAGAGACCAAATCTTGCTTATTAGCGAATATCAAGACAGGCACACGGCTGAAAAACTCATCAAAATACTAACGAATCCTGTGAAGACGAAGTGTTGTAGTGAGGGAAGTAGGAATGACAGGACATTCGAGTAGATTTATTCTCCGCGCCACATCTCAAATATTATGCATACTTCGAGTGTCCATGGATTGGCCAACTAAGGGGATTATGTGGGCGATGTAGTGGCTCCTTTACTGTAAGCGCGCTCGTGAGGGGGTAAATAGGGGTCTCAGGAAAAAGCAATGATGCAACTGAATCGCAGTAGGGTAAAGAATTTCCGGCTTGTGAGCGGGGTGAAATCAACGAAGTTTGAACAGCCGAACCCAATATCTGCAACCTTTCTCCATTCCATGGAACCCCTCGTATGACAGTGTTTATGAAAAGTAGGTCCTGCAGCTAATGAACTGCAGTCAGCATTTAGTACGGTCTCACACCGCCAACTATCCGCGTCTCTACGATAGGGCTTGGACACTAGGATGTTTCGTTAGTTGCCCGGTAGCTCCACAACCGAGCGGTACAGTAGTTGCACAATAGAAACTTTGTTGGTCGGGAAGTGCTCAACGGGTAGGAAAGGCTGGTCATGTCAGCTGACCATAATGTGCCAAGAGCAACAACGTGCTCACAAGGCATTAGGGGTATCAAATTTCAGACTCGGGTTCAGAAAATCAATTCTGGTTGAGATTGATCTATCCGTTAGTGCCAGGAGTCAGCGACCAACCTTAGGAGTCTCCCCATAGACAAAGCGAAGAGAAGATAGAAAACGACAGTGAGGAGTGTGATGGTCACCGATCTACCAAGTTCCCTCTCCGCGGCATTATTGTAGTGGGAGGGTATGCGAGATGTATGAAGCGAGATTAGCATGGTAGACGTAGTCATGGCAATTCACCTCGTACCATAGATTCAGGCGATTTGGTGGATCCCAAAGGCCAATGAGAAAAACCACCGTGCGGATTGTGGGATAAGGGAGGGAACACTGCTGTTGGGCGAGCAAGAAAGCAGCGCGACAGGAGGTCAGACAACTCCTGTAGACCGAAAATAGCACGCTAGCGCGGAAATATTACAGTACGAGGGAGCGCCTGAGGGTGTCTGGGCTGCAATACATTCGCGCTAATATTCGTGCAGAATGCGGGATCAGTATATTATCAGAGGGCGAGCAAGGACGGCCAAAACCTACTGGACAATCAATAGGTGGCCCAGTTTTCGTTATTGGTTGCTAGGCATTATGAGAAGTCAGAACTATTTATGATTGACGCCAGAAATGCAATTGCTCATGCTATCGTTGGGGATTACAAAAACATTTTGAGCATACCTCTTGACTGAGTAGATTACAGGGAAGGGTCGCCCCACCTAGCACTGGAAGAGAAAGCAAAAAGCTCTTACCTCAGCTTCTCCTCATCGAGCAGCTCCATCAGCTCCACGCTTGTCTCATCAAAACGCCGCCGATCACTCGAATCAATCACATAGATTAGTGCATCTGTATTTTCGAAGTAGTTACTCCAAAATGGTCGTATCGATCGTTGGCCACCAATATCCCAGACGTTAAGTCGGATATCGCCGTTGGTAACCACACTCTTCACGTTGAATCCACGAGTTGGAGTTACGTTTGTGATTTCTTCAGCCGAGAGTTGCTTCAGAATACTAGTTTTGCCAGCGTTATCGAGTCCAAGGAGTAGAATTCGAATTTCACGTCCATTATTGGACTTGAATGATTTGATGATGTCTAGAAGTCCCATTTGTGGATGTTGGTAGGGAAATTCTTGGAAGGTAACGCGAAAAGGTGTGGACTTTGTGAGTCGCGTTCTCGATCGAGCAAGCGCTCAGTTGGTAGCAAGTGACGGCACCATGGCAACAGCGCCATTGAGCCGATGCTCTGAGAAGACATATTGCAAATAAATTCTTGAGTGTATTGACGAAGTCTGACGACATGCTGGGAATTTGATTCGCGAATGCTGATCATGTAGAAAATCAGCTGCACACTGATCCGGAAAACAGTTCTGCATGGATACAATGCAAAGAATCGTGGAGGGCGTTAAGGAACAGCAAGTTATAAAATTTTGCACAAGGAGTAACTAGAATCAAATCGTATTTGGTCCACATATTTGTTATATAGGCTACATAAGCTCGTACAAAACAGAGCGGTGTACAGGAAAAACTGCAAAAAACAGCTGATACGAGTACTTCACCGAGGAAAACAACCTTAAATGCATGCCCCAGGATCACATTGTGGTGACTCTTGCACACAAATGCAATTGGTGCGATAATAGAGGAGAAAAAGCAAAAAGCACCATAGAAAACAGTGAAATTTCCTCTTGTGAGGTCGGCCGTGGTATGACGGAGAGACACAGCGCTGCGAGGAGAGGGAAAACGCGAGAGAGCACGTCGTACGCGAGAGGGCGCAAACACCACACATGCCGCGATGATAATAATGGCAGCAGTCGGAGAAATGAAGCGAAGGCATCAGCCCCTTGTCGCGCATTTGCAATCCGCGATAGTACCACCACGCCCGTGACTGCGGACCCTAACCGCGTCCAAGGAGAGAATGACTCGAGCAGACACACTCCAGGATCTTAATTTCTGTGACCGCGGCTCTTCAAAATTAGAACTTCACGAATGAAAAGACAACCATTGCAAATCTGGTTAAGATGTGTGGTACCGAAAAGATAGGAAAACCATGCCCGCACGTCCGGCATATCCGCGAAAAGTGGACCTCTTTCTTGCCCGTTGTTCCGCAGTTGAGTGCGACATTCATCGTTCGTCCCTCATTAATACGCTAAACGCTCTTCTCGCTCTCTAATCACGGTTCTTCGTCGCGTTTTTAGACGCTGCGGCGAGTGATTTAGATAGTGTGGCGTAACCGCGCCACTGCCAAGTGACGAGCATGCTAGAATCGTGCAAGTCAAATCTTTTGACTGCCAACTGGTTCTTGGCAGCGCCTCATGAGGTCCGCCTGTCTCCCCTAAGTAGACAATTTCTCCTTCTCTGAGTCTCGTTCTTATCGTTGATCCCTCTTTAATGGAGCGATAAAGAGGTCGAAGCGCAATCGGGAAAGTATGCTGCTCCAACCACATAGAGTCAGGTTAGTCCTTGTGACTTCGCGCAAGCGAAGCCAGGTGTTGAAATGCCGACAAAGTCGCGCTTGTTGCCGCTGAGGCAGGCTTCCCAAGCCAGCTCCGCCGCCAAAAAAGCGATCTCGCCCACTATTTACTTATGAATTGGACGATTGGAGCGTTTGTCAGGCAGCGAGCATAACTGGATTACTTTGGGCAGTGGGTTTGGCACATGGTGCTTACCCAGAACGAAATTAACTTTATGCTCACGCTATGTCCACCAAACTTAGCCGCTGCTCATTTCCGTGCGGCCGCGCAATCGAGCGCCAACCAGGCTTGCGCAGGTCTCGGTTTGCGCTTTCTTGACGCTTTCCGCCTCTCCATCCCGCATCAACCCCACGTCCTGTGAACCCTTCTTGTGAACCTATCGTAATCGCTAGCCTCAAACTCCGCTTTACACACGCACTCCGCCTGAACCTGTGGAAGTTCCTTGAACTCTCTCACATTCCTTCTCACTATTCTACCGAGCCTATGCTGCATGACGTATGGGCATTTCTGCCCGATGCGAAGGCACGGATAACAGCAAAATGATTATGGACGCATAGTGGCAAGACTTCAGAAAGGTGTGGTAGTGATGTGAAGAATGAAGGTTATTACGTGGGGGTCCGACCTCTCACCCACCACACATTCTCAAAACCCGATTTTCGTATTATTGACCGCGCCATGTACTAGCCGGTTATGTCGCGTGAGAAGACGGCCACACATTGAGCGGAAACTCCTCCCCGCTGCGCAGAATTTGCCTGATCTGTAGCGTGACAGAAGGAGTTCCTATTCCTGTTTTATCAGATGAAGGTGGGAAACAACAACGAATTTCTTGCCTAAAATGTCTGAGAAATGTTTTCCGCTTATTAACGAATTCAAGTGGAGGTTGCTGTGGACGATCTTGAGCCTCCGTATCAACACTATTTATCTTTCCCAAGGCTATCATAATATCACGAGCGTTCATTTGGTACTGAAGGGTTTCTGATGTGAAATGTCCAAAAGAATCACGCTTTTGTTGATCCCGTTTGCAGTTTCTTCAGCACCAGCGCGGCAGTAGGCTCTTCTCATGCCTTTGCAACGATAATCAGAACGAAACAAGCTGCTCCCATCTTTATTTCTCAAGATCGACTAACTACATCTTCAAGTATAGCCAGAAGGTAAAGCGACGCCATTTCCTGTCCACGCATTCGAAATTTGAGAATCTGCCGGTCACTTCACTGGATCTCGCGCAGAATAGTGTTGTTTCTTGTTGATTCCACACCTCACAACACCAAATACTTACAGGCAATTCATTGTCTCTCTGCTCCGCGCCTCAATCCACTTTACACGCTCTTCATGTTGACATTGAACCTCACCGCAAACGCTCACACTGCTAAGGCAAGTTTAAGTTCGCCAAGTCCCATACGAAGACACATCCCGACGCTGCTCTTCGTACTCCCTGTACTATTTATCCGTGCTCTTGCCGGTTAAAGGATCCCTGCACCTTCATGTGAGTCTTTTTTCGTTGGTCTAATATTTTTTCTTGTATTTATGAGGATTGCGCACGCCATAAAACTGCAAGAGATTATTATAGCTAGATTTTATGCTCCGCATCCGCTAAACGGTTTCAAGGGAGGTGGTCGCGATAAATCCTATGGGAACGACTGGGAAAGCTACATGGTAGATTGGAAAGAAAACGATAGGAGCAGGAAGAGCAACAGCGCCTTATCAAAGGAGTGAAGAGAAGGGTTCAAACTTTTGGAACTCTTGCTGCGCTACGCTCGAACGCGGAAGGAGTTGAACCGGTTGCATAGTTGACCTGGAGAGGTTATCGGTATTGCTCGTTGTTCATTTCCATCGTGCCGTTGATATCGAACGGTCTCACCTTGGCGAGTTTCAACTGCAGCCTTCGCCTCAGCTCTTATCGCAACTCCTGCTGTGAATTACGTAGAACTCTTCTCCACTATGAAACCAGCTTGCACCCCATTTTCCAAAACGATATTCCGCATGTTAAGAAGCAAGTACTCGGAGCACAAAAAAGGATGTTCATTTCGCTGACTACCGGGAATGCCAAAAAATGAGTAGGAATGAGATTATGGTTGATTCCTGTGGTGACAAAAGTTAGATTTGCACTTACGCAAGACCAGAATACAAATGCAACATCATATTAATATGATCTTAAGCTTAGCAATAACTGTCCCTTTGATGAGAATATTTCGCTCTCTCCCTGGATATTTCGAATTTGCCAATTTCTGAGGCTCCAATCACTGTCACCTTGACGAAAAAAGAAACTGCGCAGCCAGATGACTAGAATGTTCGAACGCTGAACTGCACCTGTTGAAATTGATCAAAACCTTAAAGATGGCGACACAATGCAGAAATCAAATTGGGAATCAGTGAAATGGGAATGGAGGCTTCATTCCGCATTCTAACAAAATGCATCGTAGACTGCCCATATTTGGAACGCTAATAGGCTCCAAATCCTATCACCATGTATTTTCTGGTATTTCACTTGCTGGTGTTGGTGTTAAGGGCCCATCCACACAGGAGTTCATACATAAGTTTTGGTTTCTACCACCTCGCAGTTTCTTCCATGCCCGCTTGCTTGGATTTCTTACACTGTCAATTACAAGACAAATTGATAATGATATTGATCTGATATGTTCGTGGTATCACAGCTCATTTGGAAGCCAAATTACCCAAACTTTAATAACTCCACAACAAAATACCCCTTCACGCTAACGTTTTCTATTCAGAAGCGATGACTACTGCTTCCGTTTCGGGCAGATGTCGTGCTATGTGAAGATATGCGAATGTGAACTGAAAAACTGCACCGACTCAAACAACTGCATTCTCTCGCCATGGTGCGACCCGTCTGGAAAAACCATTGCGATCAATGAGGTCTCCGAGCCCTTTGTCTTTTTTCAACACTACTAAATTTGTCTCTTGCCCACAAAACCGTTTCTAACTATAGAAAAGATCAAGCATTCAAAAATAAGTGGTGGAAAGTATTGCACATAGTTGGACAGCCTTCCGAACCTCTCAGAATGCGCACCCTTGCGGCCCTCAACATGTGTTTGGTCCGAGCCAGACTGCCGACCATGGAGCTAGGTTGACGCAGTGACGCAAAAGACTATTTACTGATTGGCTTTCAGGCCGATGTCAGACTTTGCGAATCGCGCGATTCGCTAGCGTCTGCGGTCGCGTCGCGGCCAGTGAATCACTCAATTGGCTGGTACCGCAACGCGACCGCGGACGCTAGCGAATCGCGCGATTCGCAAAGTCTGACATCGGCTTTCAGCGGGAGCCTTTCCCTCATTTGGAATTCAGACCATTGTGATAGAATCGCTTGGTCGCCAACAGTACATCAGTGCCTCTCCAGCGCGACATCGTCTCACTGCAACGGTTCTCCATTTCGGAATATGATCGCTAGGCGACCTGACACATTTGTGCAGATGTCAGCTCCTTATGAAGGGCTGGGTCTTTGCTTACCCGATTTTCTCAAACTCTTCTCCTTCCTTACATTGGTCCATTAACAAGTACCTTCGTACGGGAGTAAGGTACAGCACGCGTCTGAATGGGCTCTAACTAACCTACACAGAAGCAAACAGTGTTCAGAAACCCACGTGAATTGATGCGTTTAATTATATGTAAGCAAAGTACAGAGGCCACAAAACATCTAATTCATGGAATAGCGACTAGATTCCTTCTTTGGAATAACTACTGTTTCGCCAGCCAACTGACAGTGCACGCAAACAAAATTTCCAGAAGTCTACGTGCGTCATACTCACTTCACCGCCGAACTGGAGAATGGGAGAACCAGAGAAGTCGCGCAAAAATTGAATAACGAAAGAAGGGGTAGATACCACTAGGTTTCGCGCACGGGATTCTCCCATCCAGTGTAGGAAATGACTCTTGGATAAAAATCTCTTTGCGGATTCTCCAACCAGCCAATTCTTCAATTCGAAGAGTCTGCGGCCTCAAATGTTACCTATGAAATGAGTCAAAAGTATATACAGACATTGATAAACCGCGATTAAGATAATAACATTTGAAGAAGAAACATCATTTAAGTCGAAGCCACCCTCTTGAGAGGTACTCATCAATTGCCTGCTACTACTAACTCAAACGTGATCCCTGATCCTTCAGCGAAGCGATTTTCGACAACCTCGGAATGGGCTCAAGAACTCTTCCACGGATCCGATCCATAATTCGTGTGACGTTGCCAAAGTTTTTCGACGCTGAAACCTACATCTGGAACCGCTTCTCATCAGCAGATGCAATACTTGTCGATATCCGACGTAGAGATGATGTCGATGGCGGTGAGTGGCGTCGTGATGTGCTGCGCTCAGCACTTGACCGAGCTCCGTACAAGCCAAGAATATATGTGCAGACGACCAGCCGTCGCAAGGACTATGATAGTTGGATGAAAGACATAGCCATCTGCTCACATAAGAACCTGCATGGGTTCCTCCTGCGATCTCGTGATGGAGACGTGCTTCACGAAATGGAAAGGATTGTTAATCGTGACGGAGACTGCCCTTTATATCCACCGATCGGGAAAATCGTACCCACCACATAACAAGGACGCCTCCGTACTGGTAGATATGCAGCTGGGAACGATACCGTATGCCATATTTAAGTATCAAAATTTTGGCGCACCACGTCAAGGAGCCTGGAATCACTTGAAACAGATGATAGGCTACACGAAGAATGCAAATGCGATGGCGCTGGCGTGGCGTGCACGTGCTATCCCTAGAGGGAGAGATTTGGAACGCGAAATGTATTTACTGAAGGAGCTCGGATTTACAGGCGTACTTTTACATAACTCGGATCTTATTGAAATGGCGAACAAGATTTTCAGCTGAAGGTGAGTTCAGCTGAAGGCAATTTCTACACTTTATTTCGGAAAACGAGAAGAGCGTCGCGCGCAGACCCCGCACAAGTGACGACGGCCAAGACAAAAAAGCCGGTGCTACTTGAGTTAGGAAGGGGAGCACGCAGCGACGCGGCGGCTGTGAAACGCAATAGCACTTAGCCTGAGGCCGCGTTCATAGTTCGCGACTCCGGAGATTAGGATAGTACGCGACAATGTAAAACATATGTATT
>MU911823.1:119628-242214 GCA_036418205.1 Ostertagia ostertagi | reverse complement strand
TGATCTATTGCTGATACTGTCTCATTTCGGCAACTTCTCCTAGTAGAGTTGTTGCCTCAGCACGGAGGATTCATGGTCATCTATTAGGTTGGTCCATAAGTCTTGCAATAAACTACATTTAATGCTATAGAATTTTAGGGAGAACTCCTGAAAATTCGCAACATATTTCCTGACGTAGCATCAACTTTTGCAATTTCAGCCAACGGTCCACCTCGTTGTCTGCTTACTTATTATGGACATTACGCCGAGAGGGCGAGAGGGCTCTCGATGCCCTTAATTTTTACGAGTACTGCTTGGAATGTTCCGCAAGTCATGCTAGACCAAGGATTGCCCAGAAGATAGGCGAAGATAGAAGCTCTCTCAAACAACAGTGCAACGGCGCTTCGTTGTGCTCAGCGTTTTTTTATTCGAAAATAACCCACACTCTAACCACCCTGTGACTGACAATCACGATGCTATATCTGACGGCGTTGGAAAGGGATCCGGATGGAGTACCGATCATTTGCTAGAGCGATTCCGATGCGACAAGGAAACAGCACTGCGACTTCTCCAAAGACTTGTGAGGATCCGAAAATGTAGTTTGGTCCCCACGTGCCTTGAGCCCGATTAAGCTCCAAACACGATCTGACACCGTTATGTTCAACTCGACTTACTAGAGATTCTACGATTGACCATCCATCACATTTGCCTTAGACGAGGAGTGGATACGGTGTGCTAGCAAATGAACAAACGGCGGTAGTCCTGCTCAAACGCTTCGGGAGTTCTTACTGCTTAAGTTCGACCTCGTCCAAGTAGGGCCTTCTCGGATTTTTGGTTGAAAACGAGAGGAGTTAAGCTCTAGCAACCGCTACGTGTAGATGTTGCAGTCAACGCGGAAGTCAATCATCCACAGCTTGACTGCAACGCTTTTGATATGAAAGAGAAACAAAATTCGGCCTGTTTGTTGCCAGACTTATGGACCGACCTAATAATAAAGATGATAAACCCTACAATAGGCATCAGGTTGTGCAGGTTTGCGGCAGAAGGCAGAAGGTCATTTTTGTTATTCAGATTGTCACAGGTAGAGGGATAGCAAATTTGCTTTTTAAGCATCTCAGCAAACTCTGTAAATCCAAAACAAACGCAACACAATAACTCACAAGTTCACGTGGAAAAGTAGTGATCATGAGTGATTGTGTAATCCTATGGTGACATCTTTTTCACTGACATTGTTTTGGTTAGAACATCATTTCTGGACTCCTAAAGGCAAAGTTCGGGCTCAGACCCACGTGAGATTTTACTGAGGCTATAAGCGCTAGGTACGCAAGTGTAGTGGTCGCGTCACTTACCTACTTCGAAAAGCGTTACTTAGACGCTAGGCGCTAAGAACTTTGGCATGCTCCACCAGTTGAGAAACGCTCCGCCTACCGCTGATATCTTGTCTGCGTCGCTATTCTAAGCGCTCTCTCTACTCGTACTGCTGTAGCGCACTCCGCGCTCACATTATCTCTCATCTCCTTGCCGGCCCTCTGAGCTTCTCCGCAGTGTAGAGCGAAAGGCTCGTACTTCCTGCGTATTTCACATTTTTTTCCTTTTTTCTCCATTGGTGGTCCACCTCCTACCTCTACTTCCACATTTAAGTGGAATTACCTCATCAATATAATCCTGAATCTTGCCTTCAAGTCAAGTGGATCGTATCAAATACGAGCTCTCCCTTGTGTTGTTCAAATAGAGTTCGGATCTTGATTTGGTCTCACCATAGCACCATTTTTTACTGAGTTTAGGAGGGGGTTATGAGAAGGTAAGTGTGCTCCGAATCATCGTCATGATAGAAAATTCATATTCCACGGAGGGTTTTCTTTATCTAAGAAAAGCGCTGTTTTCTTCAGACTATTTGTGTACCTACCCCAGCCCACATTTCGCTCGATTTTGAGAAATGGGAAATCGCAGAGTGGTCTGACACGTTCTCATCTATGACAACATTTCCACTAATCCTGACTCTAGGATTTAGATATCTGAAAGGTAGGTTGGGTGTTAGGTTCAATATCAACATAACACTCCACGAAGCTTGCAACATTGTTTCGGAAAAGGCGGGAATTCGACTCGTCACTGAGACAAGTCGAGTATTCAACGCAACTATCTTTCCAGTCACTCCAAACATTTTGCAGTTTAGTGTCCCGTTGGGGATTGAACTCACTCACAAACGTAAGTTAAAACTCATGCTCTTTTAGTTCAGTACGAATCACAACTCTTATCCATGTCAGGCTAGACGATTACGGTAAACCACGTAGAGCTCGAAGGTGGCGGCAGATGGCGTTATATTCTGAAGACGGCGGAGGCAGTGAAGGTGGGCCTGCTGCTGTTCACTGGGGAATACCTAAGGAATATTGCGCCATGAAAACTTCGTTAACATCGGCTCCCTGTGCAATAAAAAGTTCGATGCTGCCGTGGCGGACGTTGTAGGCGCGGTCAATTGGAAAACGAAATGTTGTAGTCATCCTTTCGGCAGACTGGCTAGCTTTTCTCCCTCTTTCAGGACTTAACAAAACCGGGGGAATCAGCCATTTAGGAACTATAAGACATCCTATGTTCTTTGTTGGAGGGCCTGCTCGTGCATGCGAATGATCATAGCCGCCTGAGACTTACACGGCCCCTAATAGTAGAGATTTCACCCCGCAAGTAGAGCAGTTACAAGAACGCCTTTCTGCATAACTAACTATTAGCATATGAAGTAAAAATATTTGATAACTTCAGCCTAACGTAATTTTGAATCACTTCTTCTTGTATTTTCTGAGACCCTGTATACTTCAAATGCCTGAGACCGGAACATAAACCAGGTCTTATTATCGACCGCACTGCAGTAAAAAGGTAGTTGTACTACAGTTATAATCATAGGATTGTCTTATGATTATAGTTATGATATGATTATTTTTTTGGAGCGGGAGTGCTTAGCCGTTCACCGTATCCTACATAATTATGAGTGAGGGTTATGAACACCACTAATGGGATGAACTTCGGTTACAGTCCATTTACAATGTCTCTACATCGGAGATTTTTTGCAATTTGTGGACACAGCATTCCAACTGTTAGTGTTGCCCGAGCATTTCAATGTCAACATGAGCACCGTCACCGATTGGGACACTTCCCCTAACGTTTGAAGCGTGAACGCTCAACTGAAACAAGCACACCGAATTTGTTAAGCCTTGCTCGTAGGGTGTCCCATGAATATTGCACCAGATTTTGAGCTCAAGTTCTGTAGATGTTTGTAGCTTTCCTTCCGAGGTTCGCAGACCTTTCAAACCTCTATCCTCTTGTCAATGAATATGCCAAACTCCACGGCTCAAGACTCGGCCTGCATCTCATGGTGCGCCTAAACTTCAAAAGAGTGCCTAACCCCTCACTCAGCTAGCTCGGACATCCGGTGATAGTATCGCGCTTCTTTGAATTTTCAACCGCGGCCTACCGCGCACTAAATAGAACACCAATAAAAGTAGCCTTTGGTGTGGCCGCCCCACAAGTGCTGACATCTTGGATCACATGAAGAAAAGGAAGGAAAAGCATTAAGAAGCGAAACGCCTGCAATACCCGGGTTGGCTCAATATTTGTGACCAGAATGCTGGAGTATCTGAACACAGCCGTGTAGAGACTGATCGGATAATAACTGCTCTCAGTCTCATATAAGTTGCATAAGCACCACCGCTTAATCGAACGGGAGAAGCACAGCAGAGATAAAAAGTTTAAAGAGCCGGTGTCCAGGGCCGAAAATGGCCTCTTTCCGATGTCAATCCTCGAACAAATGGCTCTCCTATCCCTTGATTTCAGCGTGCCAGACCAGCGGCTGTTTTAGGTTGCAGAGCCTGCACTAAACATTGCATCCATATGGATGAACCGGAGCCTTTTCTTTGCAAAATTTCGGAGAGAACACCCCAGAATGCGGGCCGCAGTAGAGTTGCGCTGAAGCAATTGGGAGCCGTACTCACAACAATAGGAGCATATCCTAAGAATGTCATTCCTTTCAATATGTAAATGTATTGCTATAATTTTTATAGAAACTCTTGAAGATACATCCATTCCGAAAGAAGTTACAAATAAAGAAAAGAGGTGCAATAGGGTTGGACACCATGTGTAACATCTCTCCTCAGCATTGATATTTATTTCCGTCAAACACCAAAGGTAGTAACACCAGCAGTGACTCTTATGAGTGCGTTCGCTCCAGTTTTACGCCAACGGCGAAAAGGGATTGGACCGTTCAAAACCACCCATCGGGGCTGTCTCCATCACAGCCCACATATTCGTAAGTGCGACCCCTTCACCGCAGGGTCGGTCCTACGTTGCTACAAGTAGCAACGGGGGGGTCGTACTTTGATGAGTTTTTAGAGGGGGGGGGTCGTACTTGCTTCGATTGTGAGAAGTTGCATGAGGTGACGGAGGAGTGGTGCGGGAGAAAATTTGCCGTTTTGCGCTTGAAGCTTGGGATTGAAGGTAGGAGGGGGTAAATTGGTGGAAATTTAGGGAATTTGGGTAATTTTTACGGTTTCAGAGTGACTATATATACCCCCCCCCTC
Organism: Ostertagia ostertagi; assembly: GCA_036418205.1. Lineage (NCBI taxonomy): Eukaryota > Metazoa > Nematoda > Chromadorea > Rhabditida > Trichostrongylidae > Ostertagia > Ostertagia ostertagi. The sequence continues at coordinate 237,670 of MU911823.1, read as the reverse complement.
CCTCCCCGCTCGACGGTATTTTTGGGGGGAAAGTGGGCGGGGTTTTCGTGGGTCGAGTGATACCAGAATGAAGTACCATAGCGAGGAATATGGTGGTCGACGGTCGAGAATTGGGGGGGGGGTCGTATCAAGTCCACCTTTGGGGAGGGGGGTCGTAAAAATTTTTCGAAAGGTAGCAACGATAGGACCGACCCTGCTTCACCGTCATCGAAGCAGTGCTGCGGCCAGAGTCATCCCTGCGTTGCGCAGTTCGCAACGGCACGTCGAGAGATCCTCAACGCACGCTGTATGGGCGGGGACACAGACGGCTCGAGCATGCGAGTGTGAATGTTCGCGCGAGAGAACGTGTCTAATCGGGCGAAACTGCGCAAGGTGGCCATTGAAAACTGCGCAACGCAGGGTTGACTCTGGCTGCGGCTTCAGTGACATTTGCTTTCTAACGCATCTTATCCCTAGTTCACTTTCAATGACCTGCGATTAATGTTGCCATTGGAGGGGGAGGCAACATTAATGTCATTCAAACCAGTGACTATTACTTGAACCAGTGCTTTACTTCGTCCTCGTCTGACGTGTCATGAATTCCGTTATAGACTGACAGACACGCACAGCGATGCGCACACAGACATACTTACAGGCATGCGGGCATGCCCTAGGAACGAACTAGTGTGATTCTTGTACATGAATATGGAAGCTTGGTGTGAAATGGGCCGGCAGTAAAGAAAAAAAAGGAATCTGTGGGAAACGCTTAAGTTAAGGTGTTCCTATCTTTGTAGTGCGGCCGTGCCAACGCAATTAGAGAGTGAACGCGCATGAGAGAGCGCGATAGATGAAAGCGCGCCGGACAACAGCCTGCAGGGGACATTGCAGCTGCTGCAGCTAATTTTGCAAGGCCTTAGCGCGCTTCACCTCTGTAGCTTTCGCTGAAAGTTTTTGAGCAAGGACCACTTCTTTAATTCGATTTGAAACTCTTTTAGGGTATAATGAGAGACGATTTGCAGTGCGCTTTTCTGGATCCAGGACAGATGTATTACAAACAAATGCTTGTTAATGGGAAAGCTTTTATAAGCTATTCCAACCACGACAGATACAATGACAACACACAATAATATGGCAAAGCAAAAATGGTTAGTAGACAAATAGAGCGACGACGACATTCGACACTTCCACTTCGTTCCGGTGGCTCTACTCATAGTCCTAAAATAGGAAGAGCTATTAGAAACTGGGCCAGATATATGGTTCATGGCATTAGCAGTGGATCATGACGCATCTGATGAGCCCGATCCCTCCATTTCAAAATGGATACGATGCTCCGCATGATGCTTCATCTACCTACGAAAAGCCTAAAAGCTCGCATTTCAAGATGTTCCCTGAAACCTCTAGGAAATGCGTCAAGAGTGAATTTGGATTTTTTTTTGCACATACATATGCATATAAAGACCGAATTTCAATCTGAAGACACAAAATTTCGGTTTGCCATTTGAAAAAAAGGTAGCTCAGGCCATTTCATTGAATTTCCTCTGCATTTTTTTTATTTTCTTGGCATTTTATCTCTTTGATTATTGTCATTATCTACACGTTGAGAAAAGTTAAACTGCTGTCGCACTTCAAAAAAGGACAAACTGCCGCAGATATTCTGAGCTCCTGCCAAGTCGCTGGAGAATCGTGAGCACACTCACTTGGCACCGAAAGATGTCTTCAGCTCAGGATTGGCAAAATGAGAGACTTGAAGGAACTCGGATTTCCTCCCTGTTTTTCGAGGAAATGAGCTGGTATGTTTCCAGAGAAGCAAGACTATGAAATCCTTCTCAAAAGAAGGTCTCTTGGTGCTTGCTAGCTTCAGTGTCCAGATTAAGATCTTCCTGTATCACAAATAGTGGAAAAATGAAGAAGTCACCGTTTCCAACAGCAAATCATCGCGGAAGCCGAGCCGCTTTTCCAAAAAGGGAAGCCGAGCCTACTGGAGCAAAATCAGTTTGTTGCCTTGTGCTCTGCTTGCCCTTCCATTGAGATTGAATCCAACTTTCTCCTTTCTAATAAGTTGCTCTCCCCACAAATTTATATGGAAGAAGAAAAAAACATTGAGAGTAACGGAAACAGACTACTGTAGATAAAACGGAGCTAAAAAAGCTCGAACGTCTTCCAAAAAACACTAGTCTCATTCTAACCATCTAAAGATATGCACGATTTCCACCAGATAGTTGAGAAATTTCACTTCGACGTAGCTTGTGCCTTTTTCCCCGCGATTTAACGGCTTATCAATGGTAAGAAAAAAACTGTCTTCCGGTGCATTAATAAACATGGCCCCACACTGATATCTTTTTGAGAACATATTGAAATGCAAGCTTTTGGAAATTTGTCTGTGAAGGTACTGTAATGCGGTACTCAACATCGTATCACAATCGTAAAATACACATAGTGTTAGGAACACACAAGGTGTAGTAAGATAAAGTAAGGTATGTTTCAACATACTTCGTCATCCCTTTCCGCGTCAAGCTTCAGGATGACCTTTTCGAAAATGGCAGGCGGTGGTGGAACACCAGGAAAACATGGATAGGCGTTCTTCTATAAAGCTTCTTTTCTCAATATCTTTGCGGTTACGGTAACACATGGACGACTACATTAACGGACAACAGAACTTGGACACAACATACATTGTCATACACACGTCGACGTTCAATGAAATTGCGGCGATCAATCTGACGGTCATATTTCGAAAAGATTTGAACTTTGGGCTGAAACAGGAGATCAAACCTTTTTTTTAGAAAACATTAAGCACAAATTAAACTCCACTCATCACGTAAAACATACTGCTTGTGTTAGTTGAAGGTGTGAGTCTTGAAACCATCACAGTGGAGGTTGCAGAACCCATCCCTTTCTGCGAGGCATCTTGACCCCTGTTTCTCCACGGTTTTCTTTTTCAGGCGGAACAACTCCCAAATTCTCATAAGTGAAGGTCGCAGTCAGAGGATATCGCGGGAGCAATCAAAATATCAAGGGTATCGACAAATATTTGAGCACTACCGAACCTTCACACTTGAACAGATGTTCGCGATCAAAAGGCTCAAAACTTGATAACTCGTTCGATAAGCGATACACAATGTCCGAAAACGGCTTTTTAACAAATTATGCCCGTCTTCAGCAAATCATTTCATAATAGTTACGGGTTTCCTTATGATAGGTACACTCGGCTACCTCTCATAGGCTTCCACACGCGCTTTCGCGCTTTATAGAAACGAGTAGTGGCAGCGGTAGTTATAAATTTTGAGGCTGATGCTTATTGTAACAGGGTGCGGCAAAATTGCAGTGCCGCTGGAACCAGAGTCAACCCTGCGTTGCGCAGTTTTTAACGGCCACGTTGCGCAGTTTCGCCCGATTAGACACGTTCTCTCACGCAAACATTCACACTCGCATGCTCGAGCCGTCTGCGTCTCCGCCCATACAGCGTGCGTTGAGCATTCTCAACGTGCCGTTGCGAACTGCGCAACGCAGGGTTGACTCTGGCTGGAACAATGCATAGGCTATTGTTAGGCTACCGTGTACCCAAGTTGCGCTTCGGTTGATCCTGGATCAAGAGGTGACCATCATTGAGGTAAGGGTTCATATGCTCTATTTCGGGTGCTTCCTACGTGGCTTTATTCCATCTTTTGGGGCCGAACAAAACGCATTACCAAACGTCTAATGGTAAGTAGTCGTGGGAGCTCCTACAGCTACCAAGTTTCTATCCAAATGAACGATCAGATTTAGATTATACTTTTCTGGTTTTGCATAATCTCTTGCATGTCGCCCTAGCCGTAACATGGCACCGTAGCCAGGCGGAATGCCTTGTCTCAGGTGTCGCTCAATTTAGTCGCGCGCAGTGAGCGGCGGGACGGACCATACCCTGTCGTTGAGTGCTACGCACTAGGTTAGTTAGCAAGTTTTGTAAAAAAATTAGTCATCTGAAACGCGATCCTGCAATCAGTCATTGCCAATACCAACAATCGCAACTAGTCAGTGCTGGAGATGACGAAACCATATAATGTTTTCGAAATAGCCCGATTTCAAGCAAAATTTCTCCATGATTTTCAGTTGACTTTAAGCTCCCAGCTTCCGTGTTTTTTTACAATCTACATGTCATATCTATGATGTTCTTGATAGCTATATAGAAATAAATTAGTTCGGTGCAGATGTTTTAAAATTATTTCTTATCGGAACTTACTGGGTATTTCGACGAAGCGGCATCGGTGGGGTCGATACCTTTCTTCAGAGCATTGTTACGAGCTACCTGACGCTGACGCTCGTTAAGTTCTTTCAGCTGGAATAGTTCATCGAATGAAAAGGTTTTGAGATCTTTCTAGTGCTTGAATCTGTTTGAACTGTTATTCGCTTCTCGGGTTACGATATACAGTGGAATAACTAACAAAATCCCTTCAAGCAAGTATTTCTCCTGTCTGAAGTTTCAGTCAATAATGAACTCGGACTTCGCTTTCGAGCTCGTTTTACAAATGGCGCACTTACGTCGTATTCCTGACGTTCATGCCGCTTCTCGAGATCGTATTTCTCGGCCTCCAGCTTGCATATACGTTGGTGAAGCTCTTTGATTTTTGCTTTTAGATCATTTGGCTGCAGATCGGACGAAACAGGTATGCCTTTGGCCACAGAAGCGAGGAAAGCCTGAAATCTTCGAGTGATCACGCTTCTAATAACGGCTTTATGTGGACAGTCTAAAAAACTGATCATACCCTCTTCGCTTCTTCTTGTTGTTCTTTAGTCATGCCCATTTCCTGTTTGGCCTGTACGATATTGCCAAATTTGTCATTACGGTTATCAGATTTTTTCGGAATAACGAAATTACTGAAAAGTACATAATCAGAGGTTCTCTAGGTGGAAAAAAATTTAAAGGAAAAAACTAAATGGAAGATAAATAAAATGGAACACAAGTCCTTACCGTCCACCTTGTCCAGTTGCCGACGAGAACGCTGACCCGGTCATTTGTTTCCTTCTCATCTTTTCCTCGTCCTTCTTTCTCTTCTCCTCTTCTTGCTTTGCTTTTTTTTCTTCCTTAATGCGAACAATCTTCGAGTTCTAAGGTTAATTATTGAAATCTCTTCAGTACTAACAATAATTGCAAGCCAATTGTGTGCATTTCTTGATCATAGCTATTTCTTAGCGGAAGGACCCAAACAGAACACGTAAATTTTGCAAGAACCTTTGACTGAGAAGCAAATGCATATAGTATACACTGCGAAGCATAATCATACTTCTACCTACAAACTTCACGAAAACTTGCATCTGAAGACGTTTTTGGAAAAGGTTTTAGAGAGGAAGTGAGGTACAATAAACGCAGTTCCGAGTAAAACACAAAGATCCAATTTCAGAGAGCAGCAATTTTTTATTTTCATTTTTTTTTTGAAAATATTGGCTTAGTCATAAAATCCTGCGACACTTAAAACAAATAGTTTTAGGGAAAATCAAAACCCTTTCCGGTCGATTTGGCATTTGATTGCCGTAGTGTGTCTTCTAAGGCCGATGTCATGGTTTGGGAATCATCCGAGCGTTGTGCCAGCGAATCGAACGTTGCACCAGCGAATCGAACTTTGTGCCAGCGACTCGAACGATGTACCAGCGAGTCGAACTAGGTACCAGCGACTCAATAGTGGCGGGACCCAACTTTCAAAGGAAGTTGGCCACTTTCAAACAGTGCCCACTGTCAACTCCCGCCACTTTCAAACAGCGTCCACTGTCACGTGACACTGTTTGAATGTGGCGGGCTTCTTTTGAAAGTTGGGTCCCGCCACTATTGAGTCGCTGGTGCCTAGTTCGACTCACCGGTACATCGTTCGACTAGCTGGGGCAAAGTTCGATTCGCTGGTGCAACGTTCGATTCGCTGGCGCAACGCTCAGATCGTGCGATTCGCTAGCGAATCGCTCGATTCGCAAACTATGACAACGGCCTAAGTTTCTAGCAGAAGCCTACGTGAAGGCTTCAAGCAGCGTTTTACAGCTCCAAACTTCGCACCGAACCGAGCCATCTTTTCACCTATCTTATTCCTCGAGCACCTAGGAATTCACTCTGCTAGCACGCGTTGAAGCTAGTATCTATGCTGTATTAAGGAGGTGACTCGTTCAGCACGCCATCGTGTCCCTTTGTCTCCCATCCGGAGATATTTGACTCAAAGTAGAGCACTGCCCTGGTCGGCTGTAGGTGGTGAATGGCGAGCATTGACCGAACTCCCCAGAAGCGCAGCCGATTGGTATCAGTCGTTAGTTAGCAACAACTGCGAGGTACACTCATTGAGAGTTATCGAGGATCTCTACGTTCTCGCTTACTGGGCAACATGTTCGCAATGGTACCACATGGTTTGCGCCAGTCTGGGAGCGTGTGACCGTGGCAGAGATTTCTCTTCTTCCACCGCATCAAGAGAATCCATTGACTAAAAAGATGAATAATGAAGACAGCTCAAGCTTTGGGGGAACTGTACACATAAACTCTATCGGATTCGACAGAGAGTAAATCTGCCTGCAGGAACCTTCGTAGAGAAGGGTTTTTGTGTTGTTGATGAAGTTGCGGTTTGATTCTTCACAGAAAGCTACAGCTATACCTGCACTGCAATGATGACTATTGTCGGCTCTAACTACCTCTGAAATTTGGCCGAAGCCATGCGTGAAGTTCACCACTACGTTGCACAACGTCGTGCTACCCCACTCCCACGCATGTCTACATGTGACAAAGGATTATACATCGAAAGATCACGAAGCGTGGTTGAGAAATTTTGCAGTATTTAGTGTTCTAGTCGAGCTTAGCCGCTTCTAATTATGTGATAACCAGTGTCGTGAGGTAAGGTAGCCAAGAGGTTGCCCGGGAAAAGTGTACGTCTCCTATATGGCAACATTGATAGCCCTGCTTATTAAATATTTCATTCAACAAAAGAACGTGCAATCAAAAATCTTGAAGAAAGTGCCGCACGATTTCTGGACAACCCTATACTTGCTCTGCCGATCACGTGAAATGAGGTCTAGACTAACCAGGAAAGGAACTTCCCGTGGAACTTTGAGATGAGGCCCAGATATATCGATGGAGCTTCAAACTCTGATTACAAATATGGAAACTGAAACTGCAAAATGACCCCGCCAAGGAGTTGTGTGCAGTCAAATTTGGCTGGAAGTAAAGCATTACACTAGCCTCCAGGCTTTTAAAGCCGCCGTGGAGTAGTGGCAGTGCTCTAGGAATTTGCACTCCAACGGGACGAGAGCTTATGATCTCCAGGGTGAAGAGCGGGGACACCACCACTGCTCCGCGGCGACTCTGAATGCCTGTGGTCCAGCACAGTTCATGCGTAGTGCTTTAACTTTGGCTGCCCGCAACTTCCTTGGCGAGTTCATTTTGCAGTTTTAGTTTTCATATTTGTAATCAGCGTTTGAAGCTCATCGAGATATATGGGACTCACTTCAAAGTTCCATGGAGAGTTGAATGCCTTTCCTGATAGGACTCACTTTCATCACCAGAACCATCAGTAACCCACACATTTAGGTTTTCATTAAGTACTGGTGGAAAAAATTTGAAGCGATAAAATGGCATGAAATGTCATCTAACTGAAAGTCACAATGAGTCATCGTTGAAGGTGAAGGTGATATGGCGTTGTGATAAGTAGCACGCTTACCACGTGAGCGGTCCGGGTCATGCATCCCTCCGGAGTCGTTAATTGGTACCAGACTTGCCCGGGAGGATAGAAAAACACTGAGTTGCACATCGGCTGGCCCCCGTAAGTCACTGTATAGGCCACATCGCATTTAAACGCCACTACGAATGTACAAATGGAAGTAGAATGCGTGCCGCATCCCAAAAAGGGATTGATCAACGACAAATGCTTTACCTTTTAACTCGGAGTGCGGTAGCCCAAGCGTTATGGGGGGGGGAGGTAAAGACAGGAGCCTCGTTATCCCTCTGGAAGAAGAAGAGATACTATTTCAAAATGCACAGTGAGACACTCAGCTGTTGAAAACGAGAGAACGCACAGGATGTTATAGTCGCCAGGTTCAGACTCCATCAAGGAGTGGCAGATCGGGTTTTTAAATCGCTAGATCTCCACTCGATGGCTGTAACAAATTCAAGGACCGCGACGTGATAGCATGTTCTCCATGGAACCGAACTATGGTTTCCGTGGATCAAAAGGCTATACAACGTTTTTTTTTGTGCCGCTCGCTTTCATATCGTCCGCCGGCATGACGGGCTGTCAACCCATGGCCACTCCACTTGTAAGAGTCTGCAAGAAAGCAGAGCAGAACCGAAACTCTTCCCTGGCCGTGCTAATGAGGGTCCCCAGCTTTACCTACTCCCCCATCTGTCTACAGCGAGCACGCGCCTGCCGACGACATTTATGGAACCTCTACACTTTCTGAAGTACGTATCGTTTCTGGAGAAACCACACTGCTTTCGTTATCAACTTTCAGGAAGGATTCATATACAAGAAGTCTTCGATGCAAGTCCTCCACATCACTTCAAAGCTGCTAAGAGCTCCTCACTCAGAGCAGAATTTTTTGGTCTTTTTTGGCCTTCAGAGGGGCCCTCAGTGAAAAGAACCCGGGCTGTGTAGTCCAGGTGGAGCTCCTACAGCATACATGAAACCGTTCAGAAAAAAGGCTCTACTGTACCCTGGGTCTCCCCCGTTAGGCCCTTTCGCTACAGGTATGAAAGAAGTTATGAGCTCAAGGTCTTGCACGTAACTGTGAACACCTTTCGGCAATTGGCCGAAAGAACGATCCTTTGGTCTTCAGTCATTAGAGGGGTGCACCCGACAACAGTGCTCTGAAAGGCACTCAGACGAGGAAGCACATGGGAGCGCCTTAAATCCCCGGGCTGCTTAATCTACTCCAAGGGACGAGGTGCCACAACCGTCGATCCGCTGACGCTTGAGTTGATGAAGGAAAGGGTAGAACCGGAGGGGGAGGAGGGGAGACCATTTGGAGTAAAGATAGCACACGACCTCTGTTAAAAACATTTACGGGGCTAAGATACTATATCTACATACCCATGTGAATCACAGATCTGGAAAGGAAAGGCTTGCTCGATACTGGTCATCTTAAGAAGAAGCGAATGACGGTTCTCTATGCTGGAAGCATTGCCCTTAGATATCAGAGAGCATCTTTAAAGGCACAAGTCGGCATTGAGTTGATGCGTTATTTTGTTTGAAAATTGGGCAACAGATGCAATGATGAAACGTCGTTAGTGAGAAAAAGCAATAAGCACTATGTATAGAAAACACTAAATATGAGGTCGGGCGTGGTATGACGGAGAGAACAGCGCTGCGAGGAGAGGGAGAACGCGAGATATTACGTCGTTCGAGAGGTCGCAGAGACCACGTATTCCGTGGTTGGTAAGGATGGCAGCGCGGTAGCACACAATGCAAGACCTTAGCGCCGTTACCTCACACTCTTGAGTCGCGACCGTGTTGTGCCTCCTGCTTTTGGAGACCCATATTTCTACCTCTGGCTCTTGGGACATAATCCCGACTCGTGGCTTCAAGAAAAGGCGCTAAAATGGCAGGAATATAAGCAAATGGGGCATGGACTGTAGGGGGGAGGGTGAGCAGAGAAGAATAAGTTCTTAGCACAAAGAGTCGATAGTAGACCGCAATAGGGAAATTATCGGGGAAAATATACAAACTGTGGTACCTATCAAAGAGGAAAGGATTTTGTTGACTGTAGCGTGAGCAAGGCACTTGAGCCAAAAGTTCCTGTGCATCGTCTTAGATGTCTCATATCTTCAAATGTATTTCTTAGTGTTGAGCAAGCTTAATATTTCTTCGATTCTACTAGCATAATTTACCATACACATATAAAACTTTGTCATGAGTCATTTTCCATTGAAGTACCAAACTGCGTGCTCGATTTGATGGAACATCAGTCGATCAATCTCTTACTAATCATAGCTCAAGTGAAAAAAGTAATAACTTCGGACAATAATGTTGTTGTATTTTTCGGACATGACCTAGAACCTCAATTTTTGATTTTTTTTTCCAGTTACTTAAACTGTTTGTGCAAGAAATAAATTACGTGCGTACACACTGATACCTCTTCTTTGCGGCGACGATCCTCTTCCAGCTTTTGACGTTCGGCCTGTTCACGTTCCTCTTGCTCCCGTTCCAGCCTACGTCTCTCTTGTTTTTCCTTCAGCTTTTTGAGTTCTTCTTCCTCCTTTTCTCGTTCTACACGTCTTCTCTCATCGTACTCTTGCAGTTTGTTTTGTTGCTCCTCAACCTGACGTCTCTTCGAGGCCTGAATTGCAAAATTGTTTTTTGTTTGCAATATTTTTTAATCGATAACATCAAACTGGTTTTTATATTCTCATTGATTACGCTCATCGTGTCTTCAGTGCAGATCAGCTTTTGATGCTACCCATATTAAATATCAGGGATGGTAGTAGTATGTTCTCAACTGCTAATTACTATGTTACCATGAGCTCAAGGTGATCTAACAAAAGCTTGCATCAGAGGTGTCCTTTAGAGTAGAGAGGACCTTTGGAGCTAGGAGGTTTTAGAGCCTAAGTGAGTTTAAAACCCATCCAAAACTAAGGGTGACCCCATTTTGTGGCAATAGGAGGACTGGCAGTACTGCCCAAAGGTCTTCTTAAATATGACCACATCCAACTTGCTAGCGTACGTGGGTCAAAGCAGGTGATGGATAGGGAAAAGGGAACTACTCGCATTGGTACGTCAATGGTGTAGCGCCCACGTTCTACGTTGATTTGGGATAACTCACGTGACCAAGTACGGAATGTCCGAAACTTTGCAACCTTCGTACGCCATTCCCTTTTCGTACAACTCTTTCAAAGTTGACAAATAGAGCTACGTAGGGCATTGGTAGCGATTCCGCTCATGAGAAGCTCCGTCAAAGGTGCAAGCCGATGTGTAGCGCATGTTTGTGTTGTTCCACGCTGCCAATGGCAAGGTTGCTGGATCAACACCAAGTAAAGTCCGAGATTTTCAAGCAACATTCGTTAGATCCTGTTGGGAACATCAGAAGAAGAAGTTGCTCATTTTAGATCATGTTGGCGTAATAAGACCGGTGCAGACTTTGCGAATCTAGTGATTTTCTATTAGCGAATTCTTTTTCTTCGAATTCTCAAAGTCTGGCACCGTCCTAAAATCGCAGTCGTCTATGTCAACACGAAAGCAACAACCGATGTTAGCCGTTATTCTAGCTTCGCCATTTGAAAAGAAACAATCTTTCCAATTCTCTTGGACTGTAGTCGGACATGCTCTCACTAGATTTATCCATGTTTGCTTAACACATTGACGACAATGCGAAATTTAGTGTTTGTGGCCATGTGGGACCGACGCGATTTTGCGACCGCGGTATAAATATCCTCCGCACTGTCCAACAAGGCCCTTTTTGGGAGCTCGAACATATGAACAACTTTAGGGAGCGGTGACTAAGTAAGTTAACATACATGATAAAAGCACAGTGGCTTCTCCAGCAGAAGCTTCGATTTAAAAAAACGCTTACTTAGGGACAAAATGGATCAAATTGAAGACCTTCTTGAAGGCTGTTCCTATACTTTTCTACTATGAAGTTAGAACTTCTCACGACATGGCAATTTTATCGTTCTCAACGTTTTGGCCGTACACTCAAATGCCATTCACAATTTTGCTTCTTTCTTAAGAGTTAGTGTGAGTATGAGCTGAATTGAAAAGATCACGAGTTGTTGAAAACCTTCGTCAAACTAAAGCATATTTAACTATTCCATGGACCACGACGTTATAGTTATATCGATATCCGATCACGTAGAAACAAAAAACTTTTGAAGAAGTCGCCCATCTGCGAAAAAAAATGATGGAGTGGATCCGGAAGACATATCCCTCGTACGGTCCGACGTGTCCTCCAAAGCACGAGATATACACTAGCGGTCAAGGGTTCGCCGAAACGGTTTTTAGTGCATTATTTTTCCTCATTTGAGCAACGCCCTCCAAAGATTGATATACCATGTTTTCTAGTGGTTTTATATCCTCAAGTCTCAAAAATTGATTTTTTTCTGGCAAGAAAAGAGAAGCACGATAAACCGTCTCGGCGAACACTTTTGGCCGCTACTGCACATATATCCCCGTCAATGTGTTGACTAAAACGTTACTCCGCTTTGCGCGTGCTCTCCAACTTTTTGGATTAGATCATCAAAGGAAAAGCATCTTTGTGCTATCATTGACGGAAGCATAGTTGCGTCAAATGACCCCGTGAAATTGTCGTCCTCAAGCCTGCAAGAACGTGATCGATCTACAAATTGTCAAGAGTCCGGTAAATAGAACAGTGAAGGAGGAGTAGTTGGCGGACAGTTTTGCTGAGGAACCATGAAATGCGTCCGATCGATCAATTTACACAGCTTATTGTGCGTTATGTGAGCGTACGAAAAATGTTCGTATGTATTCAGTACACAGAAAACTTGCGCATATCGGTAAGAACATGGAACTTGCTGGATTTCAAGCTTTCCCTCCTGACAAAACCTTGTTCACTGCTGCTTAGTTGCAAAGTGTTGCGACTGTCAGATGGAGTTCTGCAATTTTCCCATCCACAGACTCGGAAATTCTCCATCATTGTCGCGAAAGGAAGTTGCAGTGCTGGTCGGACTGGCACGACGATGTTTCGGATACGGTAGGCGCGGAATGTCTGTGCATGTGGACGGATGTCCACTGGTATGATGTCACAAAACGCTATGGGAATGACCCTCAAATTCCAGCTTTTCACTCATGTCTACTGACTTGAAACATCCCCCAATCCCCTGAATTGGCTGCACTCCTCCTGGGTCATCCAAATTGACTCTTTGTCTGCCCACCCCCCCCCCACCCCCTTTATTACTCCAACTAATTTTGTTCCAATAATAGTTACTTCCAATTCTTCACGACTGTATAATAGCTACATTTGCTCCAGTGTCAATGACATGGAACCGCAGTGCAACCACTGCCGCGACTGCGGCCATCCTTTTAGACAACGTCACGTGGCAGCCGCCAGGGGGAGGCGGGGCTTGCGGGAGAAGGTGTGGATCGCGGGTTGAGAGTTCTAGCGCAATTATCGCGCACTTTTAAACCGCATAAGGCTCGCGACATCAACGCTTGTTCGACTTTTTACCATGCCTGGGGATGGAACAGGTGAGCACACAAACTCGGAGCGTGATTCTAACGGCGGAAGCAATTAAGCAAGAGAAACTACCCGGTCATTCACTGCCAATAGTAAGATGCGTTGTACTTAGAAGTCAGCTAGCGAACAGGGAAAAAGAATTCAAAGCCAACTCACCAGTATACTTACTCTATTGGTTCTTATGGATTAGGGTGTGTATTCGTAGAATTTCAAGAGTTTTACAGTAGAGATATGTTTGTAGTAGTCCACTCGTAATGCTTTTAACGTCGAAATCACAATCACCGCAATATTCCCTTCTGAGGCGTTCCAGTGAAGCTATCTAATTTCTCATTATTTGCTAACCCAGTGTTTTTGCGCACGCACACATAACCACCTTCCAGTTTCTCAAATGCACATATCGCAGGGTGAATGCTGAAGCTGGTAACAACAGCCCTTTACGCACACTTCCCTAATTTTCCATACGGGTAGACGCGAGCTTCTCCATGGTGCGGGTCCCGTCATATGTAGAGGCGAGTCGTGATGGACTGATGTTTAATGCTTTCTTATGGTGCGTTAGAGGCTAGTATCAGAATCAAATTGATGTGGTAGTTTCACTCGGATAAGCTTTCGTAAATGCAAAAGGTGGCAAATGCAGAAGCTCCTAGTAAATCTAATGAACAGTCGTTCATAGGTATAGCTGATAGGTGATAAATGATAGCTATAATTAGTGGCAATTGATAGAATACAGCTGCAACCGGCTGATCATTTTGCTTGCAGAAAAATATAACATTTTGTGGAGGTCGCCGTCACGTGTGTTGTCATGTCTACCTTGGAGAAGCTCATGACCGTTGGGTGTACGCCAGTCGTCCGGATCCGCGCGCTACTGGTCGTGGCCGCGATGTCGCGAGTGCAGTGGACCAGTTTCTATGTGCGCTATTGAATTTGAATGTTGAAGGAACACCAAGTAGGCCTGCTCAACAATCAGTTTCAAACAATGCGGATAGTCAATTCTATCGATTTTTTTCCGCTTTTTCAGTATTGCGTAGCGGACCTCTGAAAAAAAAACTTGTTCACGCCATTTTCTATGAAAGAACCAGGGCAAGTAAGTTGGAATTTGATATCCACGCCCCTCACAGATTATTGTGGACTGCAAGAAATTCACTGCTCCAAGTCAATTCAAAAATTCCGCGCCCATTGCAAAATCGCCGCATCGCGCCCCTGCGCAAAGGGCCGCAGGCGGCAGAGCGATTACCGGACGATTCTGTTGACCGCTCCCCATGGCCGTCATGCCGCCACATACCAATTTGATGAATCAGATTTGTTAACATCGTGAACATACCGCCATCGCCTTCTCGGCTTCCGTCATATTATTGTCGTCATCTTGAACAGCTCTTATTCTGCTGCTGAAAAACATATTCGAATCAATAACCAAGCATAACCTTTCACAATCAGCAGATTTGCAATTTCTAATGGGTTAAATTACTATGTTATTGGGTCTCTACTGTACTACAGACTACGCGATTCGCTGTAAGCTGTAATGGTTCAAGAATTTGAGTAAAGAACATTATCGCATGCTTGTTTGCTAAGAACGATATGCATAATCTCATGCTTCAAGAAGGGTGAGCGGAAAAAAAAATCCCGTCAGCAGTATTTGTCTGAGTCGGAGTGGAAGATGTCATGGGATAAATACCGTGCGAACGACTCACCGGCGTGGCGAACTGCAATAAAAGAAATAACCTTCACGTGAATTTGAGTTTTGAAAACGAATAAGCAAATCAGAACCCTCTTTTTTTTAGGCCCGAATGTAGACCTTTGTATACTATTTCTCTTTTAACAAGCTTCAAAAAATTACCTCTCATTTTTTTCGACGCTGATCGGCTCTTCAGCCTCATCGTCCTGTTCCTCTTCCTCCTCCTCTTCTATCGACTCCTCCTCTGAGCTAAAGTAATGTTAATTTCAGATAGGACAGATTAGAAGCGCGTGGATGATCTCACCACTTTTTTCTCCAACGAGGTATCCATCGCTTTGGTCGTCTGATTTTGAGTTTTTTTCGTACTGCATGATCCACTTTTTTGAGTGGTGGACATTCTAGTAGATGCACCCGTTTTGAGAACTGTTTCACATTACGGTAGACTTTCCTGAGGGACGGAGGTGATGAGTGCCGATATGGCTGAGGCGGATGACGAGTTGGTGTACTGTATTGGATGAATTCCACCGTTGGTGTCGGAGTTTGAAGACGACCTCTGGCCTGATAAGCTTGGAATGTGAATGTGGCACGTTGTGCAAGTGCCTTGGGTCGGGGGATATGTTTTGACCGTCTGAACTGCTCCACTAGCAGACGATCTATTGGCGACAACTCCGCGATTATGGATTCTGTACAAGTTGCTATGGCTCCACTAGTCGTCGCGGAACGAGCTAGGGAGCCATCTGGGTTTAAAGGCTCAGCTACTTGAACTACATTACATCGACGAAAATACGGTGGCGGCATGTCGATCGGAAGCACCGACTGCTTCTTGCCGGAATCAGAGCTCGGTAAAGCCGATATCAAAAAATCCTTGTATGGTGCGCAGTTCTCACTTGCTGATATGGGGAGACCCGGTTTGGCTGGAGGCGGCTTTCGACGGATTGCATTAGATCGCTTCAGTGGGGACACCTTTTCTGATTCCACCTCGAGTCCACCATCAGTCTGACTATCGACCCTCTTGAGGCGGCTTCTGGCGTTCTTGAGATCTTCGGCAGCCTCAGCGTCTAGGAAAAAGTCAGGGATAACTAGGCGATTCACCTTTCGTTGTTGCTTGGCTTCCGTCTGTGGGTCTAATGTTAGTGAGCGATTGAGCTTACCAACTGTTCGCCCTTGTTTCATCACCTGAACAGTCTTCGTCCGGTTCATGCTTGGTGGCTTCTGCGGCACCTGCAGGTATGCGAACATTGAACGAGAAGTCGCAGGAAGGGCAATGGTTGTTGAGCATTTATTCGGTGCGCGTTCGGTCAGGCGTAAATTCATTCGGACGTTCTTTTCCGGCCTCTCGATTGCTCTCTGGGAAACCTGATAGAAACTGCAATGTTGTATGGAGATCTCGGCCGTGCAGGGGATGGCAGAGCTCGGCTTTCGTTTCAAACTGGCCAAAACTGTCCTCTGCTGTTCGACTATAGTAGCAGGTTTGGCCTCCGTGACCTTTCTGCGTTCTTCTGTCTGAGTGAGTTGCTGCTTTCCTGAGTTGTTCTTTTGCTTCTGTGCGTCAGGTTGAGGCTTAGCAGGAGCTGCTCGAAATTTAGCCGAAACTTTGGCTTTTTGGTTTTTTATCGGAACACACAACGTCGCTGCCAAAGACTTCTCCTTGCACTTCAAGACGCGGGAGGTAGATAGAGTAACATATGCAGGAGAGGTACATATTAGGTCAACGGGGTCATTCCATATTGGTCCGACAGGAAATGCTTTGGAAATCGGCTTGAACGATGGTTTTCTGCCGAACGAGAACGCAGCTGTCAAAGATTTCGAAGATTTAGGACGAGATTCTCGGCAGGACAAAGTCGTATGCAAACTCGATTGTAACGACACTACGGTCTTCGAACAAGAATGAGAAGCTTCGGGTAGTGAGAAGTGTTGGTCACAGACTATTTCTTCCGTCTTAGCTGCATCAGAGTTACTTCTATCACTGTCATTATCCGTCGAAAGACCCGAATCACTCGAATTGCTTGGTGTTCGGACTCTTTGATAACGCTCTTTTCTTATAATTGGAATCTCCTCCCAAGCTCTCAGATATTTGGATTCATCCTCTGCACTTAGCCCTCTAGATCGAAGTAGATCGTCAACGCGATTATGAGCTGCAAGCAGTCGACTCAAGTACTCATTCTGGGTGATGTCCTGCATGTCGGAAGTGATCTGCCTAGAGCCGTCTTTCCGATCGAAAATTCTGGAAGTGCTGCTGCCGACGCTGGTGCCGAACAGATCTCCGCCACCGACCACCGTTGTCTCAGTACCAACATAGTCGGATTTTCGGCGTACCGCACTTGATCCACCATCTGAGTCCGGCTGCTGCTGTCGACGCTGTTTCAGGTAGCTCTGTGCGGGGGTTTCGGTAACGGATGTTTTTCTTACCCCATAGCGTTCTAGAAGAGAATTGGTCTCGCCATCTAGCGTTACCCTAGAGTTACCTACATTATCGGCGGCTTTGCGATCATCGGACAACCTACGAAATGAGAATCTAGAGGAGCTAGTAAGTGAGTCACGTCCAGCGGCTGAATCTCTACTGGAATAATCCCGAGAAAAGGATGAGTCTTTATAAGCGGTACCTGATGGCGAAGATGGTGAGTCAAGCCGGGCTGATGAGGTGCTGCTGCCAGCGTTGTTACGATTTATATGAGAGGGACTATATACACCGGGTGTTAATATATTAGGAGAAAAAGAACTGAAACTTGAACGCATAACCCACTATTGATCCTCCTTGCTGGACATGGTAAGACTGTTCACAACTGAAAGTTTACACGTTCAAAATCTACGCGCATAAGAGAGAACTTTAGAAACGGCTGAGTATCCTAAATCACTTATCACACCCAGGGGACCCTCAGAGCACAGCGAACGACAGAGTCGGAAACTGAAAAGAAAATAGCTTAGCAATTTTACACAGGATCGCAAGTGTGATGAAGGTCCACCAGGTTTCGTAACTGACTGCTAAGTTTCTTAAAGAGAAGATGTAAAGGCAAGAGCAGAGAGAAAGAAAAGTAGAAATGATAAGGCCACTCAGTGAGACCTCCTGCCCGACAGGCCCCAAAGCGTTCTTGTGATTACGCGATGGTTGAGCTTGTGTTTACCTTCTGAAGGTGCTTTGATAGAGCTATCGACGCAGGAGGAGGAGATCAGGAAAAACCGGATATTTGAGATGGACGGTATTGTTTGTGAGTAGCGCATTCGAAATAGAACAGTCTTAGTCAGTTACTGACCTGGTTTTGACCTTGATCACACACATGTACATACGCGAAAATAGTGTCACGACATCCGATCATAAGATTTATGAAACGAGCTTCAAGTATGTAACAACAGTGAGTTGAGTGTAGACACATGAGGAGTGGGATTGGTGTGCATTCAGCTTTGAAAATCTTTAAAAAAAAATGGAATTTCCTTGAAATTTCGGACACACAGTTCTTGTCTAAAGGATATTCACTGTTCCAACAGAACCACAGAAGGGCCAGATAAGGATGATGACGTCACGAGTCTATATATACAATTCAAGAATTTTTGGCAGCGACCCAAAAGAAGGCACACAATGATGTTCCACTGGAATTCAAATATAGGTAGGCCTTTAAAGGGCTTATAAAACAACTTCATTGAAATCGACCCTGCTGTGCCACTAGGGTCGATATAAATTTCATAAAATTTGTCATTGAATCATCAAATTATGATAATACCATATGACAGAGGTGGAATAAATTTCATACACAGATAAAAACGATTTGTATAAAAATTGCCGTTTCACATGGACGACGCCTCACGGCTTAGGAAGGTTTTTGCCGCTATTTCTATTTTCTCTCTTTTTTGAGAACCTCAACTGGTAACCAACTCTTCAATTCATTTCACGTCCTCAAATTAGTCCTGGGCTTGAACTTTGACTCCAGCCTCCAGATCCGACTTCTGGTTCTGTCAAGCAGTTAATGTTCCCGATCGATGAGTTGTACGAGATATAGACATGGGCAAGGGCGGAAGTGGTGTAGTGGCAAGTGGCGCGCTTACCACGCGAGCGGTCCGGGATCAAATCCTGGGTCGTGAGTCGCCCGGGCCAACCAAGCCTTCCATCCCTCCGGGGTCAGTTAATTGGTACCAGACTTGTCTGGGAGGATAAAAACACTGACTTGTACATCGGCTGGCCCCCGCAGGTCATTGTATCGCCCACATCGCATTCAAACGCCACTGCGAATGCACAAATGGAAGTAGAATGCGTGCCGCATCCCAAAAAGGGATTGATCAACGGCAATTGCTTTATCCTTTTATCCTTTATAGACATGGACGACAATTACGTCTTTGATAAATATATTCTCTGAATATATTCTCTGATCAGTGAATTTAAATATTCAAGAGATAGGAATTGTGAAGTTTACATTTTGCTATGTGGTATTGGCAGAGTGTTTACAGTGTCCCTTTAGACGTCTCACAGTATTGTGTCGCGGAATCTAAGAGGGTGCTTTGAAGTGACCCATTTGAAGGGTAGGGGTTGTTAACGCAGGGATTGAGCACCGAGTAGAGTGGTGGAAGCCTCTTCTAGAGGCAGGCGCAACTTGGACTTACGCCTATAGAGATTTGGAGAGCAGCGTAGCATTTTGTTCACATAACGTAACGCCTAGCCGAAAAGCACCTTAATTTTGCCATAAACTGCACTTCATTTATATCAACATGGATAGAAAAAGATCGGCAATGTGAAAGCCACGTAGTTACCAAAACCACGAGACATGCGCACCAGTGTTTCTGGACCAGTTAAATTCAGCAAAATCGAGGATAGTCACATGTAAAGGATCCTCTCGCTCTAGGCAGGCAACCTGTCGCTCTAGGCAACTTTCCTTTGAGCTACTCTGAAGTAGTCACTTTATCGGGTAGCTTCATTATTTCCAAAAAAGCGAAAATCTCGAGATTTTTGCGAATGCCTTCTGTGTGAGCTCTGAGAAAGAAGTTCTGAAAGGTAAAAACTCATATGTGAAAACATTTCGGATATTTCTAGGGTGGTTTCCGAGTCATAACGTGAAATTGGCGGCTTCGTCTAATAAATGTCGCCCATCAATCTCGACGCTCGCTGCACCGATTAGGTACATTTGGTAGTTTTTCAACGGTCTCATACTTGTTCAAATCATTAATACCTTCTCATTTCTTTGGTTTTTGAATTTTTGCCTCCCCTATTCTGTTCAATCCCATTTGCATTCACCAGACTGTCAAAGGAAAGGTGTAAATTGGTGAGAACCTTTCCGATACGCTCCCTTCCCTTTGACCTATGAAGGAAAAATTGTGAGCCGTTTCAAGGAGAGTCAGCTGAGCTGAATATTCGTACCATACGCTGCCGTGAGAAAACTGACGTAAACAGGCTGAAGCTGCGAAAACCGTAGAGCCATGGATCGTTTTTCCCACGTCCTAGGTTTACCTTCATGGAATTTAGAAAGCCACAGGTGACACATAACGAATACTGTCCATCTAAGCGGACCATGTGCAATAAATTAAGCGGTTTATGAAAATTGCAATTTTGCACAATGAGGTCTTTATAGTCACGAGCTGGTGAGGGCTTTGTTTCTGATGCTCTTCTTCGATTTTTGACGCTAACTTATTCTGGGTGTAGCAGGCGCTGCCTTGCGTGCGGGTTTTCTGCGTTTTGTCTCGGCGAGATTGTATAAACTCACATTCCAGCTTTTCACACAGGTCAAGTGACTTGCCTCACCGCCCACTCAACCAACGCCAAGGGCGTGAACATGCAGCACGCGGCGGTGGCGACTATCCTCCCCCAACTACTGCACGCAATTTTCTGTAAGTTGCATGATTTTTTATCGCGCTACATGGTGCAAAAAACGATTTCAAGTCAAGAGAAGAAGCTCCAGAATGAGTGAACAAATTTCGCACTTTTTCAGCTTGAAACATCTTACTTCAATCACTCTGAACATACTCTCTTTCCGAAAAACGTTTTTGGTGAAGCGTGTTCGTCTTGGTTCTGAACGCTCCAACAACAAGTGAATTTCAAGAGAATGCCCCTTTCGCATCCTTGGGCAAATATTAGTACGTACACAGGTTTTCTGTTCACCACATGTTATGGAACTGTTAGCATAGAAACTGGGTTAAGTATTAAAGAAGAAATGAACATTAAGTTAAACGACGTTCAAGCTATTGATAGTGCTCACGTTACAAAGTGAGTTCGTTCTTCGGCAAACTTAATCTTGGGATTTTGGGATATTTTTGTCAAAGTGATTCTGATCTATTTAAATCAAAGCACAAATTGATTCATTATTTTGAAACGGGACTAAGAAGCCCTGAAGACGATGAAATCGAGAGAGTTCCAACTCTTTCAGCATGACTGCTGGGTAGGTGCACTCCTAGAAAGCGTTTTTCCAGAAAAAAGGAATGGCCTCATCAAGGGGTACGCGAAAAACCGCACGGACTCGAAATTGTTGAGATTATTTCGCCCGGGCGCATTTTTCGAAATTTCCTTCACATTAGTAAGAACTATAGAATTAATTAGTCGGAATAAGACTTTGCTGTGACAAAATGGATTGGTTACTCATTTGTTCTCGAACGTCACGTCCAAGACAAATATTTGATTGCCGAGAATCTTAGAGAATCTCATCGTATCATTGATGAAGTGTTCTTCTGTTTAATGGATAAACATCAAAGGTCATTTGAACTTTTGACACAAACAGAACTAACAGCGAGGATGAGTCCAGTAAACGTAAAACAGAAGAGACGAAATTGAGCGTAGGAGAAAAGCAGATGTAGGAGTGTCGACATTTCAACCGTGCACTTATGAGACGTGCTCCATCAGCGATACCTTCGCCGCTTGTCACATGACAGCTGAAGCGGTAACTTTTGACAAGTGTGCAAAAACTCTGTTGAGCAAACAGCAGAGGTTTTTGCAGATCTGATGAAGGTTGGATCCCTTCAATGATAATAAGATTCTAATATCTTAGGTGTCCCAAACAGTTGTAATAGGAGAAGGATATTGCAGCAGTCGAGGTTACCAAGATTTACAACATTCCGTTTCGGAAAAATAAATATTTTATTTTTCCCTGGGTATTCAAATTTAAATTAAATTCACGGTATTACAACGAAAAAAGGAATAGGGAGCGGAAGTCTCGAGCGTTTAGTGATCATAATGTGAGAACATAGCTGCTGGTCCTCTATATCCTTTGATATAATTGAAGCAACAATCCCGGGACGAATTTGCGGGGTAAATGCAGTTGATAATGTAGTTATAGGCAACAATTTGACCGATAATAACGAAAAAAAAACCAAACAAAAACGCCGAACAGGGCTAAACAGGGACTCCCCTTCCGTCGCTTAACGATGTGGGAAGACGCGCGTTGGACGAGTTGTCTGAACTTGCCCGCACTAAATGCGCTCCAGTGCATAACACTAACATAATTACATAACACTATACATAACATAACAACATCACAGCAACAAAAAAAAGAAACTATTCCAGTGCAACAGGCAGGATCACATTGTTACTTTCAAGGACAGGGTTCAAATACTCCCTGTGGTCCCAAAACGAGCACGAATGCAATTACGGCTGGCACGTGGGCGGTCTCGAAGAGATCTCCAACCACACCCATCTTTGAGGAGTTTAACGCCCTTTTTAGGCTTTTCCCAGGTGAGTTTTCTTTATGACTACACTTTAGATGTTCTCCAATAGGGCCTGTGCATCCTTCAGTGCCACTAGTATTGAAAGAAGCAGACCCTGCAGGGACTGTTGCTTTAAGTCTAATTGTGAATGGAAGTTCTACTGGATACAGTAGGAAGTGTGAGTAGAGGTCGGTTCACCGGGAAATAATTCTCATCCGAAAAGGAGGGGAGATGCGCTTTGAAGCGTTCAATGCGTCTAATAACACGGCTAGCGTATTCCTTAAGTGTAAATATTTAGGATCAAGCCTTAGAAGGGAAGGAAGCCTCCGGGTCCGTGAGCAATCATCGTTCTCCCAAAAGCCTTTCTCCCTCCTCCTAGGCTTAGCCCTAGCTGTTCACCAATATAACATTACTTTTCCTAGAATTCTTGTCATCCAGCGCAAGAACGCATACATTTTACACAAGAAACATAAAAAAAGACTTAGGTGATAGCAGCTCATAACTTTGTAAGACTCTTTGAGCCACATTGGTCCCGGAACTTGTGCACCATAATGCCCCCTCTTACTGGACGAGACCAATGAAATGAAACAAGGAGTTACTAGTAGACGCCGCAGTGCGCTTTGGAACATCTCTAACAACGATCCAGCAGTTCACGGATGGCTGCTATTCCGATTCAACCCATCATTATCAAATTCGAAAAAAGTCCTGCAATCTTTTTTGTTTGATGTCAATTTAACCTTTTTTGTCAACTGATCTCGATCAGCTGTCAATATCCACCATCGATGTCCAACACTTGTATCCATCGCTGAAGTTTTTCTGAGTGCCAGTTGTCTGATACGTGTGGATGCAACTTGGAAAACGGACCACCTCATCTTCAGATTGAAATTTATCTGCGTATTTTTTTTCTACTATATCCCAATGGCTAGGAATAGGAGTATTCATTCGGTAATTGAACTGAGAACACACTGCTTGAAGCAATAGTTTGAACAGCTACAGAACTTTCTGGTGGCCCTACTTCGCCACATATGGACGCTCAAATCTGGGTCACCTTTCACGTTTGGACAGATTCTGAAATTCCTTCCATCAGTGGACGTATTAGACGTGACGTGGATCCAGGGTCAACCGTCCGTTGGACAAAGTCCAACGCGACGACGAGAGTAACTGCCTCGGGTAATGAACGTACGGCACGAGACACAGACGGCTCGCGGGTGGCGAGAGTGAATGCCGGCGCGGAGAGCGGTGAACATCGGTCCAACGTCGCTCCAATATCTGTCCAACTAACGGTTGAGAGACGACGGTCGTCACTGCTGCGAGACGCAAGTTTTTCTGCTCCTCTTATTTCCTTGCCGTATCGCTACTACCGTACTCGCCCTTCCTAAACACGTGCCAATCTATTTGGCCAAATTTTGTCACTTCTTCCGATTTTCCTTGTGGCAGTCTGCCGCAGTGTAGGAGGAGCTTGAAGCGTCGAAATATGCCAGCGTGGGGTTACGAAACTCCACGCTCTAGTGACCAAAATATCAGAAATGCCCAAGCTCATGGTATGATGCGCTTTTCTAGAGCGACAGGAGCGCTCTAGCAAGGCTACCCTTTGGGACGACGAACATTACGCACATTTGTCATGCTTACCTTACTCATTTCCAGGCTACCACATACACAATCAGGCAGTGCTGGATCTGCAAATAGCTGAGGACGGAAAAATCGCTGGGGCCACCGGCTGCCAGAGGAAACGAACAAAAGTGAGCCAACTAATCGCCCACATATCCATTTGCCAAGGTACTAAGCTGCTGCTATCGACTGCTCAGCTTTTGGCACTCATCGACGAAACGAAACGGATCAAATATCAGTTCATCAGTTTAAAGGAACGAAACGAAAGGAATCGCTGTCATGCGCGTGGGCCGATGGAACAACAGTCTTTCTGGGAGCTCGTGAGATCAACTCAACCACCTGAGGCATTGGCTTCTTTGTGTCGCCAGACTTTCCCAAGCACATACGGAGTGTAACTTTTCATGTGCAGTAGCGGTCAAAAGTGTTCGCCGAAACAATTTCTAGTGCATTGTTTTTTCCCGTTTGAAGAACGCCCTCCAAAGACTGATATACTATGTTTTCTAGCGTTTTCATCTCCTCAGTTTTTAAGGAGTCGATATTTTAAGAAAAAAATTTCAAGGCCTTCTTTGATTTATTCTGACAAACCTAAAGTGAAGCACGGAAAACTGTTTCGGCGAGCACTTTTGACCGGTACTGTACACTGCTTCTGCATTCTTAACGCAAATGTTTTGGAAGACGGAAAGTCACTCTTCTGCAGGTTTATGCACCTACAGCAGACAGCTATAAAGACGAACAAATGTCTTTCATGAGCAGCTATCGTGCACTTAAAAAAAAGTAGCTACGCCGGGGTAATTGCCAGATCGGATCTCGTATCCTTGATGAGGTCTTCATTGGTCCGCACTCGAAAGAAAGCCGCAATGGGTCTGGAGAAAAACCACCAAATTTGTGAACCACCCTATCCCTGCCACTTCGAAAGCCATTTTCTCAAGCCGCTACAACGAGGACGGACACATGTATCCCCCAAATGAACAACGCTGTCACAGGATGGTCACATTCTGTGCAATCGAAGAGTAACGATTAATGCAGTGATCGTCACCTCATTCGATATACTCTCACCAGGAAGGTCTTTCAGGGCGTGCCAAGTTTTTTCAAAACGGTATTTTGCATTGTGTAGGGGCATATGTAGGAGCCACAGAACCATCGTTAATTTTTCCTGAACGGCCCTCTAAATGCCAGAAAAGGGGGTCCCTGGATCGATTCCTCGTGGTGACAAGTTTTTGCATTTCGAGTTACGCTCCAAAATTTGTGCAAAATGGAGTTAGCATAAACATTGAAGCATACTCATGAGTACGATCCTATTTTACGAGAATTTCGAAACGGAAACTCGAGATGCAAAAATTTGTCACCACGATTAGTCGATCCAGGATCCCCCTTTTCTGGTATTTAGAGGGCTGTTCAGGGAAAATGAACCATGGTTCTGTGGTTCCTACATGTGCCCCTAAACAATGCAAAATACCGCTCTGAAAAAGCTTGGCACGCCCTGAAAGACCTTCCTGGTAAGTTACGAGCACGGTTCCACTTTGACTGTGGTTGAGTACGCCTTATTCGAATACCTCCAAGACTGCCGCACCCACCCTTCTGAAAGCAAATGCGCAAACGCGGTCACAGTGCTCACAAAATAAAGAGACCGTGCAAATGATAGACATTACGCCAATTAAAAAAACCTTATTATAACGGTCACAAGGATCGCAAATAGGGTGCGTAGCGTGGTCTAAAATCCTAACGCTCGTCGCATTTCTTTCTGCTCCCGCTGCGCATCAATCAAAAGTGGGGCAAGTAATGTGATCATTGATGGGACTGTTTTCAAGCAAGACGTCCCATCTCTGGAAAAAGGATATCAAGCACGAATGAAATGCCCTTATTGTTATCGGAACTGTCTCATGCATTGAGACAAAGCCCTGGGAAAGACGGCATAACGACAGAATCGCAAACTTGCGGGCCGCCTTTATACCAAGCTTTGCCAAGAGATACGTGCGCTACATAGCTACATGTGAAATCCTGAAGATAAGAAAATGGTAGTCGATAATGTTGATATTCAAGAGAGGACAAGGAAGACCTATCTATTTACTAAATTTTTTCCGCAGAGAAAAAATTAAAGGCCGAAGGGGCCAATACACGAAGTGATCAATGGTCTAGAAAGTTGCGCAAGACGAACAATGTGTCGAGGTAACAAAGGACGAACATATGTTAGAACCGGCCGAAGCATTTCAACTCAGTACGTGAAGACTTTTTCAAAGTAGGGCTTCAAATAGCTGAAGACAGTGATGGCTTCTGAGCAAAATCCACAGATACTCCACAATCTTAGCCTGCAGTCATCTGCAAATGGATAGCAATCATCTAGTAAACCATGAATCGTAACTGTAAATGTTGAGGAAGCATTACGTCGTTTGCCTTTAGCTCGCCGTAATGTTTTCTTACTCGTAATCAAACTTTAGTCACATTTCTTACGTTCTCCAGCGAATATTTCATACAAGCACACTCATGGGCATCAAAAGATATGGCTCGAACCAGCTCGAGGGTGCGATCAGTGGCCGCTTGAGACTCTTAATAACTCCTCTTTCCTTTGTAGCTGTGTGTGTCAACATATGATATTCACTGCTTTTCGCGCGTTACACAATCGCCGATGCAAGATTGAGCAATACGAGACACCTTCCTTCGCAGGCAACACATGTCACATGTCTAGAGCTTTTTTTCAGGCTCGCACTACGCACTATGCCCATGGAAAACTGACCTCTTGTTTTTTTGCTGAAAAATTTGGAACCAAAACTACCAAAAGCACAGAAATAGTGCAAATCAGCAGGTCTGGAGTTCTATTAGGTTAAATAATAATCCGTTGGAGTTTCGTGGATTTTCGGCACTATTGCACTATTACAACCCCCGTAGGGGCGAGATGGTCCGAAAGATTTTTTTCGCTGAAACTTATCCTATGGAGGTAATCGAGAGTCCTGATCAAAATATGGGATCTGTTTTTGACGCTGGCGCCAAGTTGGTTGCATTTAGCACCACGTGGCACCTGGAGTCTTACCGAATTCGCTGTAAGCTTATACTTAGGAGGCGATTGGTTCCCCGATTGCGAATATGACATCATTTGTTTTCTCGTTGACCCCAACTGGCGCTTATTTCTTGCTCGTCTGCACTGGGATCGCAATCACAACTGGGTGTTAGGAGAGTGGAGAGCTCCCAACTGAGTAAGCCACTCACCATCTGATCTCGCACACTTCAACTTTGCCACACGGTGTGGTCTACCCACTACGGAGCAACCCTTATCCCCAAGTATGGTCTTGGGCGTTATAAGCGAAAAAGCTCGGTAGAGCAAAAACAAACAAAAATGAGATGAAACTGCGCCAACGACGATAAAGATTGTTTGTTATAGTCGTAATCAGGGCCCCAAATGACCGCTATACACAATTTTGTAGCGAATATGATGGGAATCAATCGTAGCGCCACCTGGCACCAACTTGGTGCCAGCGAAAAAAAAGTGGATGTTACAATCGTGATCAGGAACCTCGACATAAGCTTCAGCGAAGCTTTTAACCTATCTCACCACTTGCTTTGAATACACAACCTATAACTTCCTAATATTACATAATAGAACTAGGATCCATACAAATGAATGATAACATGCTAGTTCAACTTATTACCCATAGGCATAACTTATACAAGTGTCTCTTGAGATAATAACACATGCATCACCTGGCGGTATCATAAGTGTGCAATCAAGTAGGTTCTGCCGTTGGCGCGGTCCGGTCTTTCCCCCAAACTTGAGTACCACCGCTGGCCCAATACGGTCCAGTGGCGGTGCGGTATCTCAGGACCGCCTACATATTGTCTATATAAACACCCCGTGAATGTACAGGGTGTTCCATAATTACTGCAACACGTTTCTTAACTTGTAACTTCTCTCAAAGTAGACATATCTTTATGTGGTCATACACAATTCTTAGCCAGTCATTAAGTAGCTGAAAGGAATGACATTTATTCGATAAGTCCCTCTATCGCTGTCAGTATGGCTCCCAGTTGCTTCGAACACAAGTCTAGTGTTTCCCACATGGCATCCTGCAGTGCCTTCTTCGTAACTTTCTAGAGTAAAGATATCAGCTTCCTTTATCTGGGACGCCATTGTTTAGTGCAGGCTCTCGCCTCCATGACAGCCCAAATAGATGGTCCAGCTGGTTGAAATCGAGAGATATGAGAGCCATTCCTTTGAGGACGTGAAATGAACAGTATCGTGAAACAGTCTTAAACAATTTTTGCCCTTTATGCAGAAGCTGGTTACCTTTGAAAGGAACGTCATTCCTCTTTGAAGAGACCAGATACACACAACAACAAATGGTGCACTGAAACATTCGTTAGCTAGGTCTGTATCGAGTTTTATTCGGCTTTCAACAGACGGTTGTGGTGAGCCACCTGTGATTGAGACCCTTGCCCAAATCGTGATAAAGATTGGCGGCTGCTGTGACGAATATTCCTTTCACTCTAGTGGACTCGGCACGGACCTCTAGGCAACCCCAGTTTGAAGATTGTAGCTTCTGCTCCATAGTGAGAAATTTGTCGCCGATGAAAACGGTGCTCGCGCAATCGATTCCCGTTTTCGGCCCTCGAACCAGCTCTTTGAACTTTTTGTCTGTGCTGTGCTCCTCCCGTTGTATTGAGCAGTGGTGCGTATGCAACTTATAATGGACTGTGAGCACTTGTTATCTGACCACTCTCCAAAACTTCAGCGTCCTGGTCACCTTTCTCGAACCAGCCCGGGTATTGCAGTCGTTTCGCTTCTTCATGCTTTTCCTGAGATCCAAGATGCCAGAACTTGTCCGGCGACCGCAACAAAGACTACCTTCATTGGTCTTCTCTTCAGTATACGGTAGGCCGCGAAGGGGTTAAAAGTCCAAAGAAGTGCGATGTTCATCACCGTGTGTCCGATCTAACTGTATGAGGGATTATGACCTCTATGGAGGTTTGGATGCACTATGAGATGTACAACGAATGGTAAGCGGTGCACTTTAGCAACGTTATCCACAAGAGGTTATAGGAAGTGAAGGTATGCCAACCTTGGGAAAAAGACTACATACACCCACATAATTGAAGCTCAAAATGTGTTGCAGTATTTATGGAATACCCAGTATTATTATGGTCGATCGTTGTACTAAACGTAGTAATAAATCTTTGTTGCACGTCCCAGTACAATCTTCCTTTGGTAATCCAACAAACCACTAGGTTGTAGTAGTGCAATAGTGCCGGATTTTCTTTACAGTATTGTTTTCTCCGCCAACACTAGCGTTTATAAGGTTATTCGAAAGACCTCTCGATGCAGGAAGACACGCTCAATGAATTCATTTTAAAATATCACTTGAAGGTAAGTACTGTTTGCCGATGCGCGTGCGGAATTGGTCTCAATGGTATTCATCCAACATCATAGTATTCTTACTCTTTTCTGGTCTCAAGCCTCACAGATTCAAAGTAAGACTTCTATAAAATAAGGCGAAGCACCTGTTCCCACCACTCTCTCCTTTTGGTCTGTTGAAATCGAGAAAGGCAGTCAGTCTATCCGCAATGACATTGTGCCGAGCACTAGACTTATGCTTGTTGCCGATGGAAACGGACCCGTATCCGAAAATTCGTGATTTGCCGACACGTGTGCGCGTTAGTCAAATCACTACGGTACGGGATTTAAAGTCAGTCGGAGTCTAAAGTCAAAGTCTATAGATGAGAATAGGTCCTAAGCTCCAACAATCGCCGTCGTGCCCTATCGGTAGACAAAGCAAGAGGCCAAGCAGAATACGTCCCGAAACCTGAAACGTAAAGGAAAGCAGGGAAGCGAGACATATGGTGGACTCTCATTACAGTATACTGAAGCTTACTGATGGAAGACACTATAGTGGTCGCTGACGCCTACATTGCTCCTATGCGAAGGCTGAATACCGATCTCCTGAACACCTGGGGATAACAAGTAAATGCTTGACCCCATCATGATGATTCCAGACTATAGATTGGAAGGGCGACAAGGAATGAAGTAGAATTTTACGACTGGACAGTGCTTTCCCACACTCCGAATCTCTTCCAACCATCATCTATTTCCAGTCACCCAACGCCATCACACTGTCGAAACATCGTAACGAACCGTTGACGACGCCACCAAATCAATCTTTGGATTCTTCAAGCTCATATGCCCCCTTCCGGGGTACCTATAATGGATTTGAAAGTCTGAATATCAAGACGTCCACAACCTACCCACATGTTGTCGAGAAAACATTGATATTATTGGAGCATATTTCAAATGATTCACTATTGCTGTTTCAATTTTGTGTGATCATAGTATAATAGACTTTAGGCCGTAATGTCTAAAGACTTGTGACTTGACTAAGACTGCGGATGTTATGCGGTGATTCCTGTGACTTGGTTACTGTTTATGACTGTGATTGTGCAAACTTGATGGTCATATTATAAATTTGCTGTAATTATGTCTATAAGTCATGACTCTCAGATTCTGGAGACCGGCAGAAGTCGTAGGAGGCAACATGCATGCCGAAAAATGTTCGCTGGGAGAATAAGACCGAGTTCATATGCAGCGACCCCTGTCAACTAATTTGTCAAGCTGTGTTTATTACTCTCAACCAACACGACTACCAGCTGTATCATCCATCGCCGCGCTGATCATCCTTCCTTTTCGCATCCTCTAAGCGGAAGAGCTTTCATGAAGACGTCCTGGCTGTCCCATCTGTGCAGTAGGGAACCACACTGCTCCAACGGTCATCACATCAAAGCATAATATCCGGCTCGACCTGACCTCCCATCGTAGTAGATCCAGAATGTTGGATTCCTATCCGTTTTCGAGTGTACAGGGGAAGCCAAGCCTCCACAGCTCGTTGGATAAAGGGGAGCACATGCTTAGCTCTCGCATGGTTGTATCTGAATGAGAGACTTCTGCTAGAGAAAGGCCAGAGACCTACGGTTTCACTCTGCGAGTAGTATCAATGACCCCAGGAAGGGGTTGTATAGGTCGGAAAAACTATTGGAAACTAAAAAGAGCTACCCCGTTTCCAGGCTGTAAAGGTCCTAAGAGACAGACAGCGAGATAAGAGACACTGAGTGCAGCTAGATATTGAGAGGAAAACGAATTTCGAGAATGGATACAAGCGAGGGCGGATTTGGCCTATAGCGTTAATTCTTGTGAGGAACCCTAGCTGCTTGGTGGAATCCAGTAGTGAGCTAGTGCCTCAGCCCCTTTGCCAAGCATTTTCATGTAGCAATGTCACTCCGACCCCGATTTTGGATATGCGGTTGTAATTGGGTTCAATGGTCAAAAGGTCGAAAGGGCAGGGTCGTATTGGAAACTGAAGCGGTAAGAAATAAATGGACAAAATATGGACAAAATTATAGGATGGGCCAAAATTATGAGGACAAAGATATTATGTCGTCAAAAATGCATAGTAGTTGATGGAACAAACAAACATCAAGGAAAATTTTGTTACTCATATCACAAAGTAAATCCAAATCAAGATTGAGATTGCTACCTGCACTCCTTATCCTTTACTGTCCCACACCTAGGACTGAGCAGGGTTTTGTATCGAAATTTGTCCATGACTGTGGATTCCGTTAAAAGCCTTCATAATTCGGGTTCTACGGGTAATTCGCCCGTACCGCTGGATTGCATGGCGCTCGCGCGTGAAGCGCCGGCACCAACATGGTGTGTTGCAGAGATCCCTTCCAAAATATCGCTCACTTTCTTGCAGAAACTGGGCTGCAGAAAATGAGAGCGGCGAACGGCTCGATATGTGTAACAACATCTCGAATCTGCCGCCATTCGTACTCCTGCTCGACCGTGTTCTCTGCATAACGAGAACCCAAGGAGTCTATATAGTCTCGTAACCCTCGATGAAAAGGACTCTACATATATGATTTAACAGCGTTCACGGTAAAGCTCAGTTGGGAGGCGCATGAGAGCTACGTAAGGTCTCCGAAATTTTTTCGTAGAAAGGTCATTTGTCCACTCATCTCAAACACGACCTCCTCCTCTAACTCGACCATTCCGACAGTTGATTCTAGTCTGGAGCCCTGTGTATTGGCTGCTGCATGAAGCGTCTACTATCAAGGCCAATCTCATCATGCAGTGGCTCCACGTTTTGGAAGAAAATGTTACCAGCCAAAGACGTTTATCGCAAAGCTTGCTCTCAACAAAATATTAGACAGCAAATGGTGAAAAGGCTATTAGGAGCTCATGCATGCCTGTAACAGTTGCCCCTCATACTTCGTATGGCCCAAAGATTAATCCAACTAAGCACTGACTGTGAGGCAACCATACTTCTGGTCTGGGGAACGAAGTAAGCAAACCACCCCTTTTGGCGTTTCTGCTGGGGCCGCATGCTGACTGTTGGAGAGGGGATGGGGTACCCGATGGTGGATGTAGTACTTCAACTCGGCCCTTAAAACCGCCTCAGTTTGATGCTAACCTCAGGACTAAGCCTTATAGACAGGACGGACAGGGCCGGGCCCCCATCCCCTCTCCAAAATGCAGCATAAGGCCTAAGCAGAAACGCCAAAAGGGCTGGTTTTCTCACCTCATGGGGAACCGGAAAAGGTTCAACTTGCACTAAAGTCTTGAATCTTCTTGCCATCTTATAGAGTTGCCAAACTTAAGCTGAATGGAACTTGACAAAAAGTTATCGCCGCAGTGATAGATGCATTTGATCCCGCCACGGGTAAAAAACCTCACCCTCAGAAGATTAATCAAAACCTTCAAGTTCAACTTATGATTGCCTCAAGAAAGTGTGCGAACTGCGCGTGTCTTTCAAGCCTTCTCTTTGAGCCCGCGCCGACTGTGGTGCTTGGCCAACTCCCCATATATCTTCTATTTCAGAAAACGGGAAGTGTGTCGAATGCGGACCACATCACAAGTACGACGACGCAGAAAAATGACTCTTTTTTCCTGTTTTTCTTGCTCTCGTCATCACTTGTGGCATGTGGTCTGCACTCTACCCCCTCTCGAATTGCGAAATAAATAGTATGCTGCTCCCCACACTACAAGTCGATGGCGTTGGCAGTGTCATAAAAGCTGGTGCGACTTGTTACCAGGTCAACCCTACGCTGTTACGAGTAACAACGGGGGGTCGTACTTGGTTGAGTTTGTAGGAGGGGGGGGGGTCGTACCCACTTTAGTCGCTCGAAATCACGTGTGGGATTGAGGGGAAACTAAGATTTCGTATACCCCCCCCCCCCTTAGAAAAGGAAGTAGTGGGAGTATAGGTAAAAAAATGGGTTGAAATGGTGGAGCTAGAAGGATTTGCGGAGATATTTACCGTTTCACAGTGACTATATACCCGTCCCCCCTCCCCGCTCGACGGTATTTTTGGAGGAAAAATTGGGCGGGGTTTTGATGGATGATGGAGATGGTGGAGGTAGGGAAAAGGTGGTCTATCAAATCCACGTTGGGGGAGGGGAGGGGTCGTAAAAAAAATTTCAAGAAGTAACAACTATAGGACAGACCCTGCTTGTTACACCTACAGCCCCGCCTTGAAATGTGTGTCTAGAGGAAGGAGCGGGGTAGGCGTTGTACTATACAAGGCATGTATACCTGATGGAACGGCATTTTCGAATTTCGTGTATTCCGCGAAAACTGCGATAGCTTTTTTAAAACTTCTCACATGATTCCCTCTACTCATTTCATCTGGAAGTATGGCCTCCTTTCCCTAAACGATACAGCTGTGTTCCGAACTCTTGTCCAATGGAGAATAAGGCCATCAATAATATATGCACTGCAACAGCAAAGTACAGCAGACGCCCTCACTAATGAGAAAGGAAGTAAGGGGTATAAATTAAGGCTAAAATTAAGAAACTTACTGGTTCGTTTCGCCTACACTCAGGCGAACCACTATGTTGTCATTAACACCGGAAATCAAAGAAAATTTTTGCCGTTTTGGACCCTGGAATTCCAATGAGCATACGATTCAAGCTATTCAGTTTATGTAAAACGTTACAAGGCTTTGTTCGTAAAAAAGCACCACAATCTACTTTTCCTTACCAACCTTTGAGTTTGATCAATCCGTTCTTCGAAAGTAGTGGAGTTTCAAGGGCGAATAACTCGGCGAAGGTCATTTCAACATCGTGTTAGATTTCGTAGCTTCTACTTCAAGGTGCTATGCAGACAGTTGAGAAGTTGGCAGGGAATAGGTAAAAGGTCTAGCGAGTGAATGACTCGTGGCACAGTTCGGTACGCTAGCTTTGCAATTTTTACAGAGTCGATTCTGCGGTCGGCGGCTGAGGTGTATCGCGAAGAGTCGACCCATTTTTGGCTGACCACAGTCGTGTTCTAACTGCTCTGCCAAAATTCGTAGATTGATGCTAAGAATACATTCTTCATCACATCTCACAATCCGAAAAAACGGATCGTTATTGTCTTATGAGAGAAGGTTGAAGAAAGGCGCACGATTCTTCGGAACTGCGAATTTTCGCGGCACCCCCTTAACGACTTTTCCGGACTTTTCAATCTACTCCATGTGATGTGACCTGAAACTAAAAATCAGTTAGATGTCGGTCAGACTCTGCGAATGCATCGCGCGATGCAGTCGCTCTTGCAATGTGCACAAGCGACGGGCGATTGGCATCGCTCCGAAGTGCGAGCGACGGGAGGTTTACCGAGCGGCGCCGTGTGTATCGGTCGTCGGCGGGGTAAATCTCCCGTCGCGTCACTTTGGAGCGATACCAATCGCGCGATGCAATCGCAGAGTCTGACCGACATCTTACACTTAATTCAGCAGCGGCCTTCTCAACAATTCTATGCAGGTTCAATTCCATCAAATCTTTGAGCTGAATTTTATTAGTTTGGTATTCATCAACCACACCATCTTCGAAGCTCGCCATCCCTACAGAAACTTCCCAAACTACCACTGTACAGCGCTTTCTCGTAAACGCCCGACCATATTGATTATTCATATCATTAGCTAATTTTGCTATGTTCTGCCATGATTCAAGTCAGAACAAGAATACTTTGCGGATTCTATTGTTGAGAATGTTGTATTCAAAGCTTTGAAAAGGTCGTCCTAGCGCAAAGCTGACAACAGTATAACAGTATGATAACTGTGGGAAAACGCTCGAAATTCAACCAGAAATAATGCCTTGAACTTCAAACTATCGAAAAGGCAAGAACTTTCCCTACTCCTGATGATACCCTAATGCCCTGTAGATAAGCCCTAGCCAATTTCACGCGCTAAAAACACCTCCGTGCAGTGCACTTGCGTACATCTACGGACTACCGTAACTTTGGCCATAGGGGTCATTTGGTGTCCTGATCACGAATATTACATTTCAGCGCTGTGGTGTGTATCAATTCTAACGCGCATCTCGAGTACACTGGGATGAAGCGCAACCAGTAGAGCAAGCTGGGTTCCGCAAGGGATTCAGCTGCATGGACCACATCCAGACTGTCGTGAGAGTAATAGAGGTCTGTCGTGAATACCATATTGCCTCTCGCTTCTGACCTTTGTCGACTACGAGAAAGACCTTTGACAGCGTCGAAACGAACGCCATCCGTCAGCGCTGGTCGACCAAGGAGTGGAGTCATCCTATGTTAACATCTTAGCTGACTGTTACAGACACTGCTCAACGACGCTACAACTGTTTGACCGTCCTTTAACCATCCCCATCGAGAAGGGCGTCAGGCAGGGCGATACTATCTGCCGAAGCTGTTTTACCGCGGCGTTGCAGTGGATCATGAAGTCGCTCGACTGGGACGACGAGGGGCATACGAGTGGATGGAAAATTCCTATCCACCTTCGATTTGCAGACGACATCGTTCTTATTTCGAATTCTATCACTGTAAGCAGAGACGATGGCTCAACGAACTTAACGAAGCTGGAAGTTAGAATTCGGACTACGAATCAATCGAAGAAGACACAGTTTTATGAAGAACTCCGGTGCGAAGAACATCACATGACGATAAATGGTTTGCAGATACTGGAAACCAATTCGTACGTGTACCTGAACGCTCGATAACATGAACAATGATTTCAAGGAGGAACTGCGACAGGAGAAAGAGAGCGGGCTGGTCTGCATTCGGGTCTATCAGAGAGGCACTGACCATCTTTCAGATGTAGACCTGCGAGCAGGGTCAAGCGAGGCGTTGAGGAAAATTTGGAAATACGACCCCCCCACCACCCATCCGCCGCAAGGCCGAAGTCCATGAAGCAACCCTCTTTAAAGATTCTCCCCAAAACTGCCTCATAAAAAGGCCTGCTACCTCACCGCCACAAAAAAAAATTCGTTTAAGAATTAAAAAAGTGAAAAAGTCAAAGAGATAATAATTATTGATGAGTCCTACCAACGAGCAAACGAGAAACAGACCAGAAAACGACAAACTAGCCACTAAAAAATGGCATACTATTACAAAATATCTTCTTCATTTATTTCCTCCACAAGACTTACAAATTTCTAGTACTACACAGATTATGGTTCTCAATTTACACGTCCCTTTCGCTCAAGGAGGCTTGTAAAAGCCTTCGCCAGCTGTGTGTTGACTGGACTTTGGCGTTAAACGTTGGAGCAGCTTATTTACTATTTTAAACTTGAACAAATTATTCAAATGATTATAACTTTCTTCAAATTATGACGAATTTTCAATCTGAAAGCAGATTTGGAAGTTTTGTGAAGAGCTTTTTTTAGATTATACTGAAATTACAGGAAGTTATTAAGAAATTACAAATTTAGATCAAAATAACGAGAAAATTCGAGACGAGCACGAGTTTTTTACACTTTCTCGGAGCAATAACTTGCTTCTTTCCGTCAAATTCAAAAGTTGATACGTCATACAAAACTAGAAGATTTTCTCTACCAAATCGTTGCTAAAGCAGCCTTATACGTCCAGTATTCAAAAAATGGCCACGTTGAGGATTTCTGCAAAATTAACGGGCTAAAAATTTGTGATGAGTGCCGGGAACGCGCGCGTCGTTTTTTATTTTCCTTGAGCCGATAACTTCGTTTAAACTCATCCAATCCGAAAGTGATCGCCATCAGAAACAGAAGATTTCCTCTATTCAACATGCCTAGTAGAACTGATTCAGTCGGTCCCAGTACTTAAAAAACGGCTACGTTGGAGGATTTTCACGAAGTACCGCCAAAAGGCACTTTTCGGCGTACAGTGGCCAGCTTGTCGAACGCTGTTAGTATCCTTTTAAGGGCGTATGTACTAAAGTAAGAGCAGATTTGAATCATTGCTTTTCTTCTTCTAAGAAATAGTGATCTGTTGGTCTAACTTTAACAGGTTGACATGTGTTATAAATTAAACCCTGAAGAGTCCATTAACGCTCCTGTGTTGAATGGTGTACACCTCCCTGTAAATGACGCACGGACACTTTCGAATTTTCTCTCGATTGATTCCTGAACTGAGGTTGTTTGGTCCAAGGAGCCGGTAGTTCAAGCGGCGAACAACTAGACCCTGTCTCGGATGCGCGTTGTACTCACATCCTTCAGATTCGGGGCTTACTTTGAAAGATGACGAAATATCTCTGGAAAGCCGTGCGAAATTCAAATTCTTTAACTTGCTGTGGTGATAAAACATCTGAAGTAACTAAGAATTACCGGACGCCTCAGAATCACGGAAATTTTGTTGTGGTGTAATTATCATTTTTTCATTGGAAATCCTCTGGCCTGGCATCGACTCATCCGTTGATGTTTTGTCCTCCGACCGGTGATGATCCCACTGCCACCAAAATGGCTCGAGCTCTTCCATCCAGCGGCGCGTGATACGACCCTCCCCCCCCCCTGCGACGTGTCGAGGATTCCTCAACGCACGCTTGACCCTGCCGCAGACCATCTCTTTGATTCAAACAGTTGCTTCCTGCGCTCTGTTAGCGCTGGCAGAAACGGTGGGCCGATACGAATGCACCACGAATACGCTTCGAGTAACGCACTCAGAGCGCTTAGAGAGGTGTCTTCTAAATTACAACAGGCGCTCACAACATCGAGCGGCAGACTTCGTAGTTCAGATATGAGGGTGATGTCTCGACTCTCAGAGATCCTGTGAATACGCTTACAGGCAAACACAGCTAGTGAGTGGGCCGGACATATCATGAGGGAGAACTGACGACAGGGTGGACGAGAAGGACAATAGAGTGGATTCCCTTAGAGACCACAGCGTCCTCTAGGCGAGACCACCTATTAGATGGGCCGACGTGTTCGTTAACGTTCTGAAGTACGCTATGGAACTCGGTGGCCGTCAGAGGAAGAAAGGTATCGTGGTGGATGGACGGAGCGAGAGGTCGAAACGAATGGAATCTGTGCGGTTTGGTCGCCACATGGAGTGAAGCGAGCCACGTTAAGGTATCTAAGTATCTAAGTATTTAGCGCCTATTTTCCGCTCATCTGCGCCCTTCAACCGAGAAGTATGCTTGAACAACGCTAATGCCAAAAACGAATGTCATTTTCGTAATCAGATCACCAAATAGGCCCTATACAGAAGTTTACCCTGATTTCGGTGAATTCAATCGTGATAAGGTGGCGCCACCGCTGTCGAATTACCTTATGCCCAATGTTACGGTAGTCTGTAGATGTACGCAAGTTCATTACACGACCGGTGGTGTTTTTACGTGAAACTATCTTGGGTTTATCTTCGGAAATTAGGGCGTTTTATAAAAAAAAAACGTAGCAGTGGCACACATGTTACGTGAATCGTTTGTACAGAGCCTCCGTGAGTGATCGACAGGTAAAAACATGTTGAAAAAATCTTCGTGTTCGCAACACTCGCGTGATGAGTCACATTCAGAAGAAAAACGAGCAAACATTATGATACGAGGGTGAAAAAAAAAACTTAGCTAAGAAACGTCAGAGGTCTGAGATGGTAGGGGAAGCAGAGATAAGATTAGGCGAAATCAAGCCTAAATAAGGATATTTCATGGCAAAAACACTTGCAAAAATTTTCTTAACCAAGACCACCAAAAACTGAATGTGGCAAGTCTGTAACTAATAGCAGTTTTACTACAGTTACAACTACTTTAAAGATTACGCCAAGCCAAATGCGTTACAGAGAAATTATCATCGGTGCTCGGCTGGCTATGGAACCACAAGTGCAGTGTCTAGTGAGACTGGAAGGAAAATAACGTCAGTTGTTTCCCAGCTGACGAGCCGCCTTTCAACGACTAAAAAATCTCTTCCTCCGTCCATCCCTCTATATTTGCGCCCCTTTATTACATCGGCAGTGAGGGTGATTTTGACAAACGTTATTTTCATGATGTAATCTGGCTTAACGATGAAAAACAGCAGGTGAGATAAACATTAAAGAGGCCCAAAATAGTGTGGGATAATCTCTTAGTCAGACGATGAGAGATTTGTTCACTGACGGAGCTCTACCAACGTTGAGTATATCGCCGGAAAATGTGAAAAGACAGCTGCTGAGTCGAGGTGATGATCGATTAGCATGGAACGCTTTCATCGTAGCCAAACAACGTTCGGTCAAGTAGGAACAGGTGTTGTTTTTTAGCCTGCACTAATTTCTTCTTTCAATGTAAGCTGTTCATCGGTGTTTATTTAATCACCACAAAAATATTACAATTTTTGATAATTTCTCCACCGTGAGGTATAAATCACCAACATTT
This sequence comes from Ostertagia ostertagi, assembly GCA_036418205.1. NCBI lineage: Eukaryota > Metazoa > Nematoda > Chromadorea > Rhabditida > Trichostrongylidae > Ostertagia > Ostertagia ostertagi. The sequence goes on along the minus strand of MU911823.1, from coordinate 198,097 downwards.
TGTTTCAGTGTTTGAATATTCCGAGCAGAAAAGATGCAGCTCGGCTAACGGTACCAAATTCGAAATTTAGTGTGTCTGTGGTGTAGGAAATGGCTCTACTGCAAGATATGGGGCAGGGTCAACCCTACCGTTGGGACTTTTTAAAATTTTTTTACTACCCCCCCTCTTTCATGAGAGATTTCATACGACCCCCTCTTCACAAGATCTTTTTCCTTTAAAAATCACCGTCGAGCGGGGGAGGGGGGGGGGTATATATAACTATCATGAAACCACTCAAATTCCCTCTATTTCCCTTCTTTTTTCCCTCATCCTCCCTCTCTTTTAGCAATATTTCCACTGCCGCATTTTATAGGGGAGATATAGAAGCACGGTGAAACAGCAAATTTTCTCCCGCTCACCTCATTAGATGTGATTTCCTGCTACCAAAACAACTACGACCCCACCCCCCACATACTCAACAAACTCCCCCCGTTGTACTTGTCCCAACGTAGGGTTTACCCTGTACGAGGGCATGCTCTAGAACTGAGCCTAGGAGGAGCCAGGATCTTCGGGGAAAATAAAAACTGCTTACTCTCTTCTCTCCTCCACGGTAGGCTTAGTCCCACTTTCAACAAAATGGAGATGTTTCACGTAGTTTTGAATGTGTTGCCACAACAAGGCCCTCGTATCCTGCGATAGCGCCGTAACTTCAGTGCCTACCAGAATATTTCCAGAGATTAGTTGCTGTGATCATTCGCTTAGCTGAGCTCGAGCATCCGTTGTGCGCAGTGTTTACCGTGGAGGTGGTACCATGGTGGTCCAGTGAAAATGGAGAAGGTAGGGGAAAGAAGGGCTGCAGGCGCAGAGAGAGATGTGTTTTGACCTGAGCAGTGGTGGCGTTCCCGCGAGTGTGGGAGGGGGTGGAAAACACTACACTGCCGGCACGGTCGCTTTAGCGCCCCCTCCCCCCCCCCCACTGTGGGACGCAGTATTTATGAACATGGCACAAACAAGTGGGGAAAGATGAGATGGTGCCCGACATGAGGCCCGTCGCGCGGCAAGAGGACACATTCAGCGGACGAGTCGCGGTGCGTGAGATGCGATGCAATATGGTACATTTTATTTTTGATGCGAAATCACTCCATTACGCGCTGCGACTCGTCCGCAGACTCTGCCTTGTTGCCGCGCGACGGGCCTCCTGCCTGGAACTCAATATGGAATCCAGAGAAAGTGAAGCTTTGCTACACTCAATCCAATATGATCATCCTCAGTGGCAGCAATTCATTGCGCAAGCGTAACACTTTTCCGTTTCACTGTCAATTCTAGCGGAAGTTGACTGTATGGCGCCTACCAGACGAAGGCGAAGATACGTTGAGGCCCAGCGATGCGTTTTATATTGGCTACAATGGTTGGTGTGCTCCAAAGGCATTTCACAATATAGGAGCTTCTCAAGGTAGCATAAGTATTTCAGAAACTGATAACTTGAGTATTTAGGCTTCAGATATGATTAGATCCAAAACATACCTACAATATTTAGGACTAGGGTCCTTGTTAGTGACTTCATTATGCAGCAACCTATTCCCACCCGATCATATTTCAAATATTCAAAATCTCCTTCCTGGTTTACATATGACTAACCCAAAAGATGCTTACTGCAACCTGTAGTGGGCCAAAGATTGTTGGGATTCCTCAAGGAGGAAGTCATAAGTGGCCCGCTAGAGGGAGGGATGGAGGTGGAGGGCGGAAAGGAAAGTCTACTTCTGAAGAAAGTTGCGGTACCCGAAAAACAAAAACGAACACTTCTCTTTCTTTCGGTAATTCACAACAATGAAATTTCCTGTATCAATAAGCTGTATGAGCCCTTAACAGTAACATTCGCTTTTGAGAAAATGAAATTTCCGACCCATGGAGCAATCAAGTTATTAAAAAATTGAGGTAGCATAGACTTCAAATCTGCCTGCTTTTTGCAAGCGTCTTTTTTTGGAGGCATGGTCGTTCAAAGAGGGATAGATTCCGTAGAACACTTTGTCCCTATGTCTCTCGAGTGGGAGAGAAATATCCCGCTCCGAAACTCAATACGCGCCATACCGCGATCACGGACAATTGTTTCTTTCGAGCAGTGGTTCCTTACTGGTATTATTTTTTAGTTTCGGAAATGAAGCATTGGATAAGAGGAGTTGCACGATAGTCCCCCTTAAGAGAAGCGGTCGCGCTGCCCTCAAAATTCGCTCACCGCTTCACTTGACCTTGACAATCAATCATAGTTTCTTTAGAAGTAAAAATGCACGTCGTCGCTTAAAATGGTCGTGGTCGTTTTTGAGGTCATCGTGATGATTACTGATGCAACATTGCAGGAAATCAATTTTTTCTCAAAATCTCGCATGCAATCACAAATCCAAAAATCCGTGAGGCACGACGATTTTTAAACCAGATGAGCGTATGCTGACGATCAACAATTTCCTTATATAGTAAGTGCGAGGCAAAACAGCTTTGACTTTACTAATTACAGAAAATGCGACCAGTAACGAACGAAAGTGGTCGGAACAACGAAAGCTGGCACTTGCGAGTTTCTGTCGCGGCGTGTTTACCTCGGATCTTTCGTTCTCTCTTCGAGCACTCCTCAAGATGAGCAATGACAGCGAAACGTAACTACGTGAAACTCATCAATGTCATCCTCAAACGGAAAGCCGGAAGAAGCGGAGAATCTTCATTTGAATAACGCTCTCTCCAGCACTAATTATATTATCTGCGCCCACAGTTCTGCGTTCTATTATTTGTTATCACTGTAGAAAATTATTTGAGGTGTACTCTCGTTCGGAAGACGAGAAAAGCGTCGAGTGCAGACCACACACCACAAATGACAACGGCCAAGGAAAAAGAAGAGAAAAGCCTCTTTCCCTTGGTCGTCATCACTTGTGGTGTGTGGTCTGCACTCGACGCCGTTCCCGTCGTCCGTGTTAGATGCTACTTTGAGCGAGGCTGACCTGGTCTCCTCGTTCAAAGCAGAGGAAGCTTAGGAAGCCTGTATAGAGCCTCCTATGAACACACAGCACTATCTCTTACAAACTATCCAGAATTGGTGCAACTTTCGAGATGGTTTAAATTGATGATTGTTAGGGGTAAAAAAAATAAGGGCATTTGCCGTTGATCAATCCCTTTTTGGAATGCGGCGCGCATTCTACTTCCATTTGTACATTTGCAGTTGCGTTCGAATGCGATGTGGCCTACACAATGACTTGAGGGGGCCAGCCGATGTACAAGTCAGTGTTTTTATCCTCCCAGACAAGTCTGGTACCAATTAACCGACCCCGGAGGAATGGAAGGCTTGGCTGGCCCGGGCGACTCACGACCCAGAATTTGATACCCGGACCGCTCGCGTGGTAAGCGTGCCACTTGCCACTACGCCACTTCCGCCCTGTTTTTAGGGGTAAGGAACACCCAACATCCGAAAATCCAGTTCCGGATTCTGTACGTACATGCCATGGTCGTTTCAAGAAGTGGCGTTATCCCTAGCGCCATCCCCCTACCCAGAACCTTCGAGTGTGATTTTGTGCACAGTCTAATAACAGCTCGGCTAGAGAAAGGTCTGTTTCTTTTGTCCTCCACTCATGTTGGCGGCTTTTTTTTTCATTCGCGTTAAGGTCGATCAAGCTTTTTTCGTATATGGTGTACTATGCTGTACCAGGAATAACGCACCTAAGCTTGCATCCGTTGAAAAAATAAACAAATAAACAAACAAAGCAGTGGTAGCTGACGGAAACGAATGAGCTAAGGTTGCGATCTTCAAAATATGGTTCACCGATATTTGCAAGCCTGGTTGATGAAAAAAATGGATAGCCTCTGTAGTAGTGGATGGAGCCATTCCTAAGATGCTTCAAAAAGCGTGAATTTACTTTCAAGAAAGGAAGAGGAGACGAGATGTTATAACCTTCCTACTCATTAGGCTTTACACAATATAGAAAGCACATGGTACAGCTCATGGCGCAGTCTTTGGTTTGTAAACTGCTGTTTTGCCGACGCAGTTCGCGTTGCGAATGCTTTACAAGGGCAAAAGTTCCGTGTCAGGTGGTTATCGAACCCGCATATCCAGCCCCTCTGGTGTAATCGGTAGCGCAAGAGCCACAAAAACTATCGTCCTCCGGGATCGTGAAATGGAAGGCACCCTTTTAGCCGAATTTGATCCCAAGATTAGCTCTAGTGAGGCTCAATTCACGACATTGAAGGTACTGTAGTATCCTGCATCGCTTCTCAGATGGATCAAAGAAAACAGTTTGCCGTGCCAGAAGTATCACAGACGCACCAGAATACGGTTGAACCGAGAAGGTAATGAATGCACTGCGTTTGACCATTGAGCAAGTTGCATCAACTTTGCTCGTACGCCAGTGTATCCTTCACACACATACACCCACCATGTACCACTCAAGTCAATTCGCGGGGGTGCGCCAGCATACAGCAGCGGTTAAAAGTTCGAAAACCTCCTTGCTTTTAGCATAATGTAACTATAATAGTAACAAGGAGTTTTCCGATCACACATTTCGACATGAAGCTCATACTACTACAATACTGTGATAGGTAAGGATGGAGTAGGGGGGAGCACCACCTGTTATTTTATCCGCCGTGCTAGAGAGCACTCCATTGAACTGTCTGGCATCATGGATCAGAATAAAGGTAGACGACTCATCTCAAGTCTTCTTGGCATCTGACCCCTGCCACCTCGGGGCTCACACCTTCAAGCCTCCGTAAGGATGCGGATATTCATTCCCCTGGTCCAGGACTACTTTCTGCCACAGCAGGCTGACATGCGAAAGCACCTTAGGAACACTTTCAATTTACACCGGTACTTATCAGAAGTAAACATATTTCAAATAAATCGATGACTTATCATGGAAACTGTTGTTCTTATCCTAAGTTTTGGAGAGCACAATCAAGCAGGGTGGAAATCGGTCGAGGAAACGGCGACGGCTCGTCGAGGGTTTTGTCCTGTTCAGTCCCACTCCCCATCGCGCACATTCACTCTCAGCAGCGACGAGCCCTCTGTGCTCTTCGCGCGTACATTCGCTCTCGACATTATTCCACCACAGTAGACGAGGAATTCCCCGACCATTATTCGCCTTACAATGGACCCCCATTAGAATGGCGAGAAAAACCCTGCATGAAAACTTCAATTCTCTGTTTCCTATAATTCCCTTATTCTTGCAAGAGTTCGTGGCTGATTATATTCAGTTCGATTAGTGACGATAGGTGATTTTTAAAAGAGTTTACGTCCAAGTGTACCACTGGCTGTACCAGAAGATCAATCGGAGCAAGGAAGAATTCTGTTGCTTAGCAGTTTAATTTAGGTAAAGGTTTCCAAGATTTACCAGAGCACTATCAGACTTAAGACAGCGTCATGGAGATGACCCGCTACTGAAGATCGGAGTTTTATGAGGAAGTTAGTTGTTATTTACAAAGATGATGAAAGTAACGCGCTCATTCGGTCCCCTGACGTTTTCGAACAAGGGACGCGTTTTTCAGGTTTTCGTTCCAGTCTGAACGCCGTTTGACGTCGACTGGGAATGGATTTCTAGGAAGCATCTCAGCAATAAACCGCTAGTGAGCTTCAAACCAGCAGAAAGCAGTCATTAAAGCAGTCGGCAAGATTCGGGATAAAATAGGTGGGGAAAAGCCCCCAGTTATGATGCCATAGGTGGAAGGTGGTCTGGGAAAGAGAAAAAAAGGCAAACAAAACTACCAATCACGCCTCGCACAGGGACCTTCCCTATTTCAACCGCATTCCACTTTAGGATAGAAGAAGAGGCGCGTTGAACGAGTTTCACGAGCCTAATTCTATTTCCTCAACCTGCCAATAACCTTGGGTCGCAATGGGACCACTGCCTCAAATGCGTCCGCGCTCAACCAGCGCCACGTGGCAACAGACAGCGGAGGGCGGAGCTTGCGGACGAAGGTGTGAGTTGCGGGTCGGGCGAGCTCTCTCTGTCTTTGTAGCGCACTTTCAAGCGGCAAAAAGGGGATATAAGCGCTTGTCCGCCTGTCTATTATCTCCGGATTGGAACAGGCGAGCGTGCCTAATCTCGGAGCGTGCCTTTAAGCTTCAGTAGCAGCAAAAACCTAACTCTATGCATCAAATGCCAACAGTTAGACATAGAAATGAAAGCTTTATACGAGAGGATGTTTTGTATTAGGTCGGTCCACAATTTTTGAGAACCTTTGGTGTTTTTCGATTTATTACTTATCTTATTTCTTTGATCTACTTATCCAGCATAGTATACATCATTATTATTAACAACATATGGCCAATGCGAGGGTGGGTATTCAGTGCCTCTCTTGTGGACTTTCATAGAGTTCTGATCGAAGGAAAATTGTAGTCCCGAATCAGTTCTCAACCCAACCGACATCATCAAGTTCCTGTTGGTTTCCTATAGTTCCTTCGGAAGACCATCTATAATACTCATTGGTGATGTGGACTGGGTGCAATGTGCTAACAAATCCACGAGCCGCAGTAGATTTGCTCAAACGATTCGGGAGTTCTGACAGTACAAACCCAACTCCCTCTGAATTCGAACTTCCTGAGTCGTTGGCGCAATACGGGAGGGCCTTTGCGCTGAAGACCGGCATCAACTAATACCAGTGTCAGTGATGGGAAGAATCGTTGACAGCTTGATGGCAACGCCTCCAACTTGAAAGCAAAGGAAGACAAAATCTATTTTTCTCTGTTTTTCTCTGAGGTTGTTCGAGCCCGCCTTGCTAAGAAAATTCCTAAAAAAATTGGAGACTCTCGGGCGGTCAGTTCTTTTAGCTCCGCCTTATAGCACTAATCCTGCGTCAACGAACGACTCAATCACCTTCTGGAGAAGAAATTTCACTTGAATCTCCATAAAGTCAAAATCGACATCCAATATTTCTTCGATAAGAACTCTATGAAATTCTACAAGAGAGACACGGAATACCCACCCTCGCATTGGTTATATGTTGGTAATAATGATGATGTATACTATGCTGAATAAATACATCAGAGAAATAAGATAAGTAATTAAGTCGAAAAACACCAAAGGTTCTCAGAAATTATGGACCGGCCTAATACTACGCGGTGAGAGCACATAATTCATATCCAACGAAATTTGAACTCCTGCAATTATAGGGACATTCTGGGGCATAATTACCTCATTTTGATCGCTACAGTATGCCGAAGAATTGAAATTTCTAACCGATAGTGATCCAAAGTACACCCCCGCCCTCTCGTAGAATTCTCGAACTCAGATGAAATTACGGGCATGAGGTACTCAGGAGAAGCCGGAGCTATAACTCAATTAACCCTGGAAAGAGCTTTAATATAATGCCAGCCACATTCCAGTGGAAAATTCTGCCATAATGTTAACCTATCCAAGGCGTTCTTTGACTGCAAAGTCTGAAACTGTTTTCAAAACGATGCAGTGCCCTCATGGTCTAACATTTTTATCAAATTATCAAGCTATTCCATAAAAATACTGATTCATTTTTTTGTTCGAAAGTGGTGCCCTCAATTTCATTTGGTATTGAGGAGTTTCGAGCTTTTATGCACTTTCCAAAACAAAAGCTTTTTCAAATTTGGAAAATCACATCTTGTTTCCTACACGAGTTTTATGTCTGTTATTTGTCTGACATCATAACGTTTTTCATCGGCAACGCTAGACCTATCAATAAAAAGCTGCTCTCCCTTTCAGAAGATGAGAAGAGCGTCGAGTGCAGACCATACACCACAAGTGGCGACAGCCTCCAAGTGAACCTGGTTGTAGTGGTTCATAGTGATAGCTGACTGTTGGTGAATGATAGTTGTAATTGATAAAACAACTGATACAATACAATTTGAACAGGCTAATCATTTCATTGGCAGAAAACGTTACATTTCGCGGAGGCCGTCGTCACTTGTGGTGTATGGTCTGCACCGACGCTCTTTTCGTAGTTTGAAAGGGAAGGTACAAGGTATCCACCGCGACCGTGAACAGCAAATCATCTGTTGCGCTGGTAAATGGTACTCCGAAATAACACTCCAAAATCGGTACAGAAAATGGACTTTGATCATGACGATTCTTCAACACATCTATTTGCAGAAAAATGGAAACAAGTCGAAGAATTCATCTTTGACGCTTTGAATGATACCGAATTCGTATAGTGTTGGTTGCTTCTGTTCGAGCTTCCGAGATTGGTATAGAACTTTATTTCGGCTTACGTTTCGGCGCACTCGCCTTCTTCGGAGCCTGCAAATCGAAGCATATTTTTGAAACAATTCATCCAATTGTCATTTCAGATTACAAGAAGAAGAACTAAGGGATAGAAGCCATGAACGACGGCAAAACCCGCTAACCTTTACAAAAGCCGAGAGCTGGAAGGCACCCTTGGCTTAAAGGAATCTTGCGCGGAGAATTCTTGCACTCTTTCCTAACATGAATATGTCAGTTGCATGGATGCGAGGCATGGAAAGAAGACGGCGTTCGGCCGGCTACGTACCAGGCGACGCAATGAGAGAATTGGGTTAAAGCGCGCGATTTCGGAAAGTGGATACAAATCGATCGATGGAATAGGATGGAGTAGAAGTGTAAGATGTGAATGCAACGAAGCAGAAGGCCAGAAAGAGTTTCTAGTGAATTCACTCCAAGAACCAAGTTTGAGCATCCCCGTCGCCAGCATTCGTGAAAGACGTCCGTGGGCAATTCGAACCGTAGCAGCCTTTTCGAGTTTTCGCATTTCTAATCAAAACGAAAGCAATACTTCACGTTCTTCACCCTACTACCGTGGATAAGGTCTCCAGCCATGATTTATGCTGAAATGAGAATCATTATTTCCGCGCAGTTTCCCTTTAACCATAAACGGATCGGCAAGTGTATTTTCGCGTGAGCCCACCCAGGGTCCAAGGCTGCGTTGAGGAATGCCTCACTACATGTCACCAGAGGGGGGGGGTCGTATTGGCCGCTGGGGAGAGATCGGGCCCGTGACACAGTGGATACCTCGTCGAGGAACAACATCTAAGATCGAATCGAAACCCAGGCCGGTATTCAAGCAAGTAACATTCCAACAATAACAATTGATTCGTCACGAGTTCTCAAAATCTTCGCGATTACAGTGTCCGCTACAAATTCTTAGTGATTTAGTGGTTTCGTCACCACATAAGCAAAGGATCCGAAATCGCCAAACTTTTCTAGGATAATTTTACTATTCAGTCGGTCCTCAACTGCACACGAGATGTGAAGCCACGGCGCCCAGTCCGAGTGGCGCCAATTAGTTGTCGCGCGATCAGCTACGGCATCTTGATAAAGAATCTTAAGTCAAGAAGAATCAAGGGTTCTGAAAGTTCATGTTAACAGAGACGAGTATCACTATTCAACAAGAAACGCAGACCCCGAGCGTCAAATTCACAAGCATGTACCCTTTAAATTGAGACCCGCTAACAATTTACAGCTTTTTGCAGAGAGAAGAGCCTAGGAATTTTGAATCTGCGTCCTAACTTCATAAGTAATTCCGCTCCTGCAACGGAGCTATTAGTGCTGATAGCGAAAATACCTTCGGCGCTACTCGGGCAAAACCCCCCAACTCAACGTGCCAATATTTTTAATAGTGAATCGTATTAGCTGTTTAGTTGCCTATAAGAAAGCAGCAAAATCTTCTAGTTGATGATTGACGTATCACTTCCGTCAGATGCCTGATTTGATAGCGAAGTTACGCTTGGAAAGCGTAAAACTCGCACTCATCACACGAATTTTCCTCGTAATTTTGCAAAAATCACTCCTCAAGCGTGGCCATTTTTTTGGGTACTGGACTAATGAGCTGCTAAGCGACCCATTCGATAGAAAAAATCTTCTAGTTTTGATGACGTGTCAACTTTTTGAATTGACGGAAATGAAAAGCAATTATTGTCTCCGGAAAGTGTAACAATCCGTGCCCGTCTCGAATTTCCTCGTTATTTGATCAATATTGTATTTCTAAAACTTCCTGTCATTTCAGTGCTGATTAGAAAAAGCTCTTCACAAAACTCCCAAATCAGCTTTCAGATTGAAAATTCGTTAACTTTGAAGAAAGATATAATCATTTGAATATTTGTTCAAATTCAACTAGTAAATAAGCTGCTCCACGTCAACGCCCAAAGCCAGTCACACACAGCTGGCGAAGGCTTACAAGGCCCTTTGAAGGCGAAAGGTACTGTACATGAAAACCATAATCTGTGTAGTGCTAGAATTTGGTAAGTCTTATGGAGGAAATAAACAAAGAAAAGGTGTTGTCATAGTACGCCATTTCTAGTGACTAGTTTGACGTTTTTATCTCCGTTTTTCGCTTGCTCGTTTGACAGGACTCGTCATTAATGATCATTCTTTGACTGTTTTTATACTTTTTAAACAAGTTTTTTTGTGGACGATGGGATAGCAGGGCTTTTTTATGAGCAGTTTTGGTGGAGAATTAAACAACTTTTTCATAGTTCGGCTTTTAAAGAGGGTTGTTTCATGGACTTCGGCCTTCGGCAGAGGGAGGGAGGGGGGGGGGGTCGTGTTTCCGAATTTTCCTCGACGCCTCGCTTGACCCTGAGCCCACCATGTGGCGCACACCGCCACCCGGGGTAGGGTTTATGTAGGCTTATGCGAACAGCAGGGTTAAGACGGGGCTAAAGTAGGCGTCAGTGTCTCATCATCCAAAAGAAGAGCTTGCTGTTGACGACAAGTTCGTAACCCGCCTTTCCGCTTCAAAACTAGGATGCAAAGAATGAATGGAAGCTGTAGGTGACATTATCGAAAATGCCGAATAACAACCCCGAGCAAGGATGTGGCTATATTTAGGGGAAGGGGTCTCGGGAAGTGTGAACCATGGGTAAACCACCCATCAAATAGTAAACTTATGTAAATTAAGACAAAATGTACGTAAAATTTATTGTAGGTTTGTCAAAAATCCAGTCGTCCAGGTCCTGGGAAGATATGCTATTCCACATTGCTGAGAGTATATACGGGTATATTAAGGTTGCTAGAAACATCCCAAAAACAAAAGAAATAATCGTGCGCCACCATGTGGCGCACGCCGTCCGTTATATGTTAAAGACCGTGCGGGGTTGATTTTATACGTGTTTCGCACCTTCAGGGTTCGAGATTCGAAATGCCAAAAGCACAGGCTCCCTCTGTACGAATCTGATAGCAAAACAGAAAAATTTCGAGAAGATTGACACGATTCGGTGCGTTTACGAACAGAACTGGCCAAAGTAGCCAGGCCCCTAACTTCGAAATGGCCTTCTCTCAATCCCCGATCTTAGGATTGCGGTACCGTTAAAATTCCTTGACCGTGGATTAACACTGCTACCCAAAGGAGATCTGTGCACGTTGAAGGGGGAGTTTACGATGAAAAGGCTGCATACTAGAAATCAAGCTGAAGGTGGTAAGAGATGTAGGTATGTAGATAGGAGCTGAGAATGAGATTTCTTTCGCCCGCTGATTACGCGACGCGCGTCCCCGATCATTACTCACCTCACAAACGCTTTCTTTGCTAGCAGATAGGCCAGGTGACGACAGGTTGGGCGGGCAGCGGCGATAGCGGTGTAGAGACCGCCTACATCGCCGGGAGCATATGGTTCGTTGCGATCCGCGACCTGGAGGAGTCTGAATCAGGGTCAACCGTCACGTTCGAACATTTTCGGGATTTTCGCGACCCCCTAGCTCTCGACGGGTCCAGTTGCGACCCCTGTTTTTGTTAATAAGACTGCTAGACATGAATCCGTTGAACCAGAAAGCGTCTGCGCGTCGTCGCGTCGGCCTTGGAGCGCGGTAGGTATCAACCGAGCGCTGGAAGAATAACTTTCTTGGGACGTATTTTTTTGACTTGTTGAGGTAGGTTTTGATTGTGCCTGAGGTGCGCTTCCAGAAAACTACAAGGATTGCCTAATACAAGGATTGCCTAACTCCCCGGAAAGTCTTCTGTTAGAAGTGGAAAACCAAAATTTTAAGAAGGCGCACTTTCACTTTGAAGGCCCATAAAATCTTTCGTATGCGACATTTTGGAATCTGTAAAAGTTTCTGAAACTTCAAATGTTTCTCTAACAAAACAGTATAAAAGTTGACGATTGTCCTCTTTTCAAAAAATCGCCCGTTCGAACACTTTTTTTGAAATCGCGAGTTTTTGGCTTTCAGCGGGCATAACTCACTTCATTTTCATTCTGTGATGCCACTTTCCATGGGTGAAAAGAGCTGGATTTGCTATTTCTAACAAGTCTTAAACGTTTTTCAAAAGTTCATTTTCGAAAAATCACAACGTTCGAACATTTTGGGGAGTTTTGCCGAACACTTTTTTTGAAATCGCGCGTTTTTTGGGCTTTTAGCGGCTATAACTCCCTCATTTTCACTGCTGTGATGCACTTCTATCATGGGGTGAAAGAGCAGGATTTGCTCTTTCTAACAAGCCTTAAACCGTTTTTCAAAGTTCATTTTTCGAGAAAATCCCACGTTCGAACATTTGGATCCCATAGGTTTTTGAGCAGCACATGCGAGTTTTCGAGCTTTGAGCAATAATAACATCCTTCAGAGAGCATTTTGGAAAGAGGCGAAGACATTTTTGAAGACGACGAGGGTTCTTCTTTCTTATTTGTTTCATCATTGTCTGGAAGAACCGTCCTCAGAAAAGTAGGTCCCCGAAGAAGTTCAACTTCAGCCCCGAGAAGATAGAGATGCATTCAGCTGTTCTTTATTCCTCAAGAAATACGCCGTAATTTGCCTAAAACTATCTCTCTGTGCATAATTAATCAAATCTAATGCGGTCTGCACGAGCAAGTCTTGCCCTCGGATACGCCACGCACGCGCCTGTGGCTGGCATCTTGAAATTGCGACCCCCTTCCGTCCAAAATGCGACCCCTTCGTTCGAACAGTTCGAACGGACGGTTGACCCTGGTCTGAATGTTTTTCCACTACATGGGCTTCCCCTCCTTCGACCCCCGACCTTATCGGTGGAATTTCCTTGAAGAAAACGAAAAGAGCAGGATTTGCAAACACCAGCCACTTCGAGGTCCCGTGAACCCGACAGAAGGCCCGTCGCGCGACGAGAAGGCAGGCGCGTACGAGTCGCAGCGCATACTGTGGCGATTGCGCGTCAAGTTTAATGGAACGTATTATAGTACGTCCACATCACAAACGACGACTCGTCCACGTCTCTGACCTCCCTCCGCGCGACGGGCCTCCTGTCGGGCACCCGGAGGTCCCACCGAAGCTATTCAACGAGTGCCAAGCCAGCTTTAGATCAAACTACCAAGGTCTAGCATGTACATAGTTGTAGTCATTTTCACATCCGCCATTGAGTAATGCGAGTGCTGGAGCTCCTGTACAGTCGATATTTCGAAGTATGATTGGGCGTGTCACCAGAAATGACGTGGCAACCACTGCACTTGATAGATGTTGTGTGGGTAAAATACTGCGCCAGATATCAGCAAAGCGTGTTGGAAGCAGCTTATCCACTCAGCTTCCAACAGGCGACTTGCTCCGAGATATCGACTGTACGTGACGGCTAGTAATTACAAGTTTTCCTTTCAGAACTTAGTTAATAAACAGCATTTGTTCTCTTGTCTACAAAAGGCCTACACTGTAACGTGAGGCAGTTATTGTCCCGTACTTCACTAGAGCACCTGTTTCGATGTTGTCTCACTATTTCTCCAAAAGCAAGAATTAAGTAGAAACATGACTGTCTCAATCAAGTAAGCCTGAATAAATAAACACAGCATCTAAAAACATTTATTGCTTGCTAGTTACACAATAAATTCTGGGCAAACATGAGGCACTAGCAGTGCATCATGAAATATAAATCGATCACAATCATAAATTTGTTCTATATACTAGAATGACGAGTGAAACCTAATTCTGTGAAAAATTAAGCATCTGACCGTCTACACCGCACAATTTTGGCTAAGATAACCTCGATGGAATTCTTAGAGACAAGAAAAACTCACCTGGTAATAAACAGCCACGTTAAGACACCTATCTCGCACTAAATTTAATGAACTTTGCCAATTAATTGGGCAATAAACGAAAAAGCTTCTCATTACCTGGATCCAAAAGAGATCTAGTGAAAAAAAGCAATTCATTGCGAAGTCGATGCATGATTGGTGTCTCAAGGCTGACGTGATCAACGAGTCTTATAGTAATCTCTACCTAGGCAACACAAATGTCGATTGGTAAAACAGAGGATGCACGAATCGTCTGAAGCTATATCACCCTGTAGCGATCAGCGCAGATGATTTCTTGAGAAGCAAATGACAATAAAACGATGAGATAAAAGGTGATGATGATGACATACACATCGTTCGATACCCGTGTTTGGCACCGAACATTTCAATATACCTATATACACCAATAAAAAAAGACAAGCTGCACGAAAGGATAAGAAACTGTTCCAGATCTCTGTCTGTTTGAAAATCAATCGTAAATGAGAATCCGAAAAAAAAGAAAATGGAACGAACAAAGCTGTCAAAATTCGGTTAAGTAATCACCCCGAGAAAGAAGGATTCAGAACATCTTCAGACTGCCGTCGTACTCTCGCTACTACTTTCATGTTCCGCATCACTTACACTGCGATGAAGCATATTATCCACTCGATCAGTGGCAGATTCAATTTCCTAAGATGAACAGAATATTTAAACTTGTTGACGTGACATAATTCGAGTAAAGGTGCCGGAGCAGAAAGTGTCGAGGATAATGATAATGTGAAAGTGCCTGCAACTAAACCATTGTGCGCAATAAGCAAACTAGCCTGCTCAACAAATCGTGCTCCCTAACCTATGGATAAAGTGTACAGCCATTGATTTAGGTGCACACGGTTTACAGGATTTGCATTATAGTTTGTTAAAGTCCAAATCAGTTAAACAGTACACTGGCACGCCTACTTTTCGCCCCTTTTGACAACAGCCGCAGACCTAATGAAATCCTCAACACTCTTACAATTGTCCCTACTAGATGTGCATGTCGGAATTGCTCGCAAGAGCAAGTTAGCAGTCCGAACTAGCCATTTGTAATGATGCGTTGTGAGCACTGTCAGACGCTGCGCTCGAATCTTCACTTCGAAATCGGTAAAGCGATCCTCCGGAAGGAGTAATGAAGCAATACAACGCAGTAGCACTAGTCCGGACCCACAGGTAGTATTAAGAGATCAGTCTCTTGGTTTCCTTAATGACTGCTCTCAGCAACACAACTGAACACTTTTCAACAGCGTTATTTCATCACCATCGAGTTTGAAAGGTTTGCGAGCAGGGTCAACCGCTCGTCCGGCCGATTCAGACGGGTGTCGTATTCGTATTTTTTGGAAAGAGCTCCCGCTCGTACGCCGTAAACAAAGGTTAATTATGCCCAAAGGAGGTCACAATTGTGGAAATTTAAGGAATTCTGAGAGAGGGTCTTTTTTTGATAGGTTTCTTGTCGAATATGAGGAAAAATTTCACCAAAAAAAGCGCGAAATGAGCAAAATCAGAGCATCTGCAGGTTTTTATAGATATTTCCCTTCACACCGCAGCTCCCGCTCGGTGGCTGTTTTGGAAGAAAAAAGTAGGCGAGGTAAGACTGGGATGACTGGCCTCAAAACCATACCCACATGGTGTTGAGCGTTGTGGTGAGCGGAGGGTCGTACATGAGGACCTCCTACACCTATGGGGTGGGGTGGGGGTCGTACCAGGGTCAACCGTCATATTAGTTCAATTTCAAAAATTGGACGACCCCCTCCCTTTAGAGACTCGATACGACCCCTACCCCATAATAGTTATTGTGTGTAGAGATGAACCATTGCGAGCTGCGCGGGGGTGTCGCGAGTTTCCATAGGCGCGCAGCACCTTTTGCATGTTCTAGGAACGTAAAAAGTTTAGAAATCGGTCAAGTACAAAGGTTGGCCCAGTTTACGGATATTCTTAACATGGATCGGTACCATTTTCCCACGACTGCCCGTGGATCATGGATAAAGGGCCTATGCCTGTTGAATGCTCGTCAACTCTAATTGGCAACTGCGGCAAGCGTTCATGCAATAACGAGTTAGTCTTTGAATCAATCACGTCACCAAAGTAAAACTATTATGGGAGAGAGTTCCACCAAGGACCACACAGCGGTGGGGAATTCTTCAGAACTCTTCATCGTTAAGCAGACGACGTAAGTGAAGAACTAAGTTTTTGGGCACGTACAGCGGTGTACATCTCTTTCGAGAGGTAATGGCAATGAAGGAGCATTCCATCAACAGTAAAAGACTGAACAAAAATCTACAAGGTAATGAATAATTCGTACCTTTATCAATGTCGAATGACTTCGCAGCATTCCGGAAAGCGCTTCATCCTCGGTGAGTCCCAAACCAGACGTGCGAACGCTGGCTAACGAGGAGACTTCAGACGAATCGCTGGGGGAATTCGTTATACCTTGCGGTAATGTTCGATAGCTAACATCAGACGGTGACGGAGAATTCATGCTGAAACATGTTCACCATTAAATCGCATGCTTATTTCCAAAACACGCTTTATTTTGCCTAAAATAAAAACTACCCTGATTTACTTCCGTATCTACACTTACTTTATACCACAACTTCTAATATGGATACTATACCACCCTTTTACTCAAGTAGCGATTGAAAGCGTTACATAGGTAAGTATAATTGATAACCTTATTCACAGCTCATTAGTTTGCAATCGCTAGAGCTTTTAGTACTTCCGCTAAAAGCCCGCACTATGTAAAGGTGGATAGACTCACTGGGGAGAATGTGCGTTCGACTGCATCTTTCGTTTTTCAGATCCACCCCCTCCAATCAGCTGCTGAGCAAGAAGAATGACACCAGATCCAAGTCCTCCAGGACGTTGCGGCCAATCGGCACAATCATTTGCGCTCATCAAACAAAGCACTGGATCGATCACATCATCCTGAATAATGACACACTACTTTTTAATAAGTTGCAGACGTGCGGACAACTTGTCTCAATAGCACTGCAGAAACTGGAGGACTACAAATGAGCTAGCTACAAACACATCAGGGGCAGGGCAACTGCTTAGAGTGCCTACACATGTTAATTTGTTACAAATAAGATTGTCATCTTTTGAAATTCAAACAAGTGCGTTCATTCCAAACTGCTCACTTCCAACACTCACATCTACAGGGGGAGGGCGTGGAGCAATGAAAGTCGCAGTCCCTCCTACTTAGAACGGAATAGTTACCTTGGCCCAAATATGATGCACGATTCGAACTCGACGAGGTTTCCGACGCACCGTGGACCATTGCGATGTTACATGATCGGATCGGATCGGTCGGAAAGAGCCTTGCACATTCACTCGGAAGCTACCCATCAGTTAAGCGGATGAAGGTAACAGTTCAGGCTGGAGTATTACGGTAAGGAATCTTAGAGCTCGATGGTGATGGCAGATGACGTCGTATACGAGGGATCAAAGTGAAGTGGCTCCTTTTTACCGCCCGTTCCTTCACCCCTGAGTTCTACTAAAGAGTATGTTAATGTTAACTGAGGCAAAAAGGAGTCCAACGCCTGTAGAAATTCTGTTTTTTTTTTGTCACAAAATTTCACTTTCGAGATGATCTTTAACACATTGGCGACAATGTCGCCCGATGCCGGGCGACACCCCTAAAATTTTATTCCTCTGCGCATATTTCCAATTTTAAGCGGTGTTGTATTAACCCGGAATACGTTGTCAAACTTATAATGGCCACGTTACTTGAACATCTTTCACAGTGAAAGTTTTACAGAAGGGTTGGTTGGAATTGCTTCTTCAGTAATAAGGTTGTTCTTTCTTTATGTAGAAAGCTGCCTTTTTGTAGGCTATTAGGTAGCTCAATGATACAACAATTGGCAGAAAAGAGACTCGCGTTCAGCCTCATTTGTGGATTCTACAGTGGAAAATTGGAATTTTCCGAGAGCGTTCCGAAGCTTCACCTTTGCGGGACGGGGACAGTTTCGCTTGGTTTGTAGCCATTAAGCATTTGTACGAGACAAATGGTGTTTCAGCAGTTTCCACATTGTGTTCTCATTGATTTGGTATGTACACCGTATGGAAGCGTTTCAGCATTAACGCAATTTTCGGGGACACCCAAAAACTGCTTGGTCGCCAATGTGTTAATGTTGTCCTTTATTCTGTACAAAATACCTACGGCAAACCAAATGAATTCGACTACCACTACTTAGGCGTTTCAAGCATTTATGCGACGATATGGGCGCAGTTGCGAATAGTTCACCGTGTATGGCTGACTACAGCTGCTAAGACAAAAGTCTACTGTAATATGGAAGTGGCCTGGTTTCAGCGGGAGTTCACAACACTGCAAATATTATTATCGTATCACTACATATTGCGTTTATTCATCGGTTTTTCCGATTATATGTTGCCACCTTTCTTTCTGAGGGTCTCCTCAGACCCCGCCTGCCATCTTAGATAAATAACTAACCGCTTCATGGCTGATAGCATATCTTCCGTCATCGTCCTCATAAGGCGGTGGTGCAGTTGGTTGGTAGGGTGGGGGATTTGCAGGCGGATCACGAGCAGACCCTGAATCGAGATCTGTCGTGAAGGAACATTAAACAAGTCTAACGAGTATGCCTACATCCTCCTAAACTTCTTTGCTCATGGATGGAATCGGAAATGCGTTCTAAATTCCGTAACGACGTCGTATAGTCGCACTTCTTTTGCCGTACCTGAAAAAGAACAGTATTACTCCTCATATATTTATTTATTTATTTATTTATTCATACGCTACATAAGGTAGACGTGGGAAAAGAAAACAACAATGTGCTATACTAAATCATCATACACTAAGCAAAACTCAACAGTTCTTTCTTCACAAGGCGTAAATTAAATTACACGGTGGCTAAGAAAAATCCCACTCAATAAAATCTATCATCAATCCTTCGCTTTCACAGCCTTCAACCTTATGAAAATGTTATCGATCGTAATGACCCACATTATTACTGCATAGAGCGGAAAAAAAACGAAACAAAACTTTGGTGGGGGCGAAAAAAATCGGGTGTGTTGATACATCAGAAAATAGAAATAATATTTTACAATTTTTGTAGTAGCAAATGAGAAATTTCGCTCCATCTTTGATTCAAAACATTAGATTACCCTAACGTGTTCATCCCTGACTTTCGCAGTCTTTTGGGATCAGAAATTACTTAGTTTCAGGTTGAGTCATTTACAATTTTGAAATTTATTTTGCATTCTCTAATTTTGAAATATCCCCAATATTCAATGGTCATCTAATAGTCAAGATGTGATGGCTAATACTGTGATATCATTGAATAAATAAATAATAAAATATAAAGACTTCCTCAGAACTCGATGTCAAAAGAATAAGTTTTTAGCTCGCAGCATTTCGCACATTACATTACACAATGGCGTAAGGGTGAGGGCATTTTTAGAGAATTTCCAATTTTGGTGTGACATCCTCAATTTCTCCTTTTGGTCTACTGAAGAAAGTGGGAAAAATAACAGCCAGTGAGACTCCCACTGGCACATTGCTTTACAAATGAAAAGACACATGTTTATTGTTTATTTGTGGGTAAGACATCTCAAGTTTTTTCAGAACTTCTCCAATTAGTCAAAGACGTACTTTCGTTGGCTATTTTGTCGATTTGCACCCTTTCTGACACCAGGAAGAGAGAAGTCTAGCTATTTCAGCAATTTTTTTGAATGTTTTCACCACGACGATATTCGGTTACGCAACAGACACATAAATAAATAAATTCCAGCTTAACACTCCGCTCCAATCCGATTAGTTCCCCATGAACTCCTATTAATGCAATTCGGCGAGTGGATTTACAATCGCTTTCAGTGACGTAATCGAAAAGTAGTGCGATCTTGCGACCCATAAAATGGAGTAGTGCCATGAAAAACTCATGATAAAGTGTTATCTACGAGCCAACTGGGTTATCATCTCGATTCGCAAATCATATGCCGTGGCAAGCAAAGAACTAGTGGATTCGGAAAAGGAGTTCTCTTCAACCTACTGAAAATTCGGTGTTTGAATATAATTTGACGCATTGTAACTAGCGTTCCCATGGAGCATGGAAACTTATATTAATCTCTAGTGCGTGGATAAAACAAAACTTGAATTCCTCAAATATGTGAGGAACAATTGCCTCAAGCTAGCATTTCAAAAAATGAATGGCAAGCTTGCAATAACTAGAAAGGATAAAATTCGACAGTGGCAGAACAATCAAATAATCGCCACTCACCTCAGCCTCAAGTCTTAATATCAGCTCTTTCTGACGTTCTAAGACGCGCGTGAATTCTAATCGCTGGTCGAAATACGTCCGTGATTTCTTTATGGATGACCTAAATTGAAAGGAATAGTATATCTAGCCGAATGATTTCTTTTATTTCGTCCCAGGATTCCAATCCCTGATCATTTTTGCTCATACCGTTGGTCCTTCTCCATTTTGCGGATCTGATCCGCCAACGTCATTAACCGTTCGGAAATCGCACGGTGCTCATTACCACTGATAACTCGCTCTTTTTCTGCCTCATTGACGCGTTGAATGTGATGGTTGAGAACCTGCGACATAACGAATCACATTTGTCGCAAAAACGATGGCTCAAGCATGCATCAGAATTCCTAATCTGCACTGTTAACACAAGACCGTCGTCTTGCGCCTAACCGAGCTTGTGTAACTCAAGTCGCATTTCGTCGCTGTTGTTAAAACACCGAGACATTGACACAATTACGGGCACAAAATGTCAATCACGCGCAAGAGCCGAAAAGTGGCGCTCAAATTAACAACCTTCGTCGTTTGAGAACCAACCATTCCTCCCTCCACCTCCCCTCCCCCACTTCACCCTTGAAAACAAAAAACTAGTAACGAAAACTATAGATGCCAAGCTGGATCTCCAGTAAGGAAGCATGTGATGGGACAGTTGCTGCCGCCTACAAGAATTCCAATTCTTCTGAAGGGAAAAAATTTCCGGAGGGCGTGAACCATCTCTCTTCCGCTTTTACACCCAACGGACTTCACTCCCTTGCAAAAAAAAAACTGGTTCACTTTAGGAGACATGAACTCTCGCAGCAAATGCTCACCTCACCCCCCCCCCACCTCCACCCTACTAGGTGAGACCCAATCCGACAAGCCATTTTCATGTTAATTGAAGTAAGTTGCACAAGCACCAACAAAGGAATTTTTACCAAAAGGAACATAGGGTCTATTCCAGTTAAGAAGCATCGAGATGCAGTTTTTTTCAGAGCTAGGGGAATGTCGAGCCAGGAGGAGTGTAGTCAGTGTAGGGCGTGGGGGGGGGGGGGTGAGGGCAGCCACTTGACATGCGTAAAAAGCTGAAATGTTCGAGTTCATCGAGAAACTGCATCATGATGCCCCCCCCCACTAAATGGAATAGACCCGAAATATATTTTGACACAGCATTCCACATGCTTTTATGCCAAACAAAACCACGAACACGTGGAACTTTGATATGCCTTGATTGTATAGCCCATTTCCCATGAATGAGGAAAGCGTTCTTGAAGAATTTCAGCCTTTTCCTCTTCTAGCATCCTAAGCTTCCATCAGCCATCATGTGCCACCTATAGAGGCACGTGCAAATTGTTTCAATATGGTCAGGTGTTGGAAAACATCGACAGGACCTCAGCGCAGTATCGGCCCGGAACAAACATAACATGATGCAAACAGTTACTTCCATGAAGATAGAAACTCGCTCACTTCAAGACATTCAGGTTGTACTGTAGTCTCGCGGTTAAGACTATCTTGAGTTAAAGCCACTTGTTGTTTGGCAACGGCCAAAAGTGACGTGGCTCTCTCGAAACGAATCGCTGCTCGTTGTGATTCATCGCGTAGTTTGCGTTCCTGAAATAGAATTAATATGCGTGCGTACGCACATAAAATGCGGAATCCATCAAAATCATCTAAAAACTATTTATAGGAATCACATGAGAAAATTAGGCCTTGTGGGGAATGAAGGCACTCGGGACGACTCATTGTGCATCACGGTCCCGAGGGTTCCCCCCACCTTCCATAGCGTGTGAACATAAAAAGACTGGAGAATGGGGATGCATCAAAGGTGGAGAGATTAACTACTCACAAGCAGGCGTGCACAAGTTTGGGAACAGAAACAAAAGATTCACTACAAGGTCCTCGGATAGCTTGAACGCGGAAAAAGCAGATTAGGAAACCTAAAACGGTAAGGGTGGATGCCGAAAAGAAAAAGTTAGCCTGCTCTACTTCACAGCTCTGAAGCCCAGCGTGAGGTGCGCGATAGCCCGCGAAGCCAAACGATATCTTCATACGCACTTTACGCAAGCCACATCCTCTAACCTAGATATTCATTTCCTTCACCTCGACAATTTCCATCGTCGACCATCTAGAAGTTAAAAAAAGGCTGGCAGCGCGTATAAGACTGAGCCCATTAACATCAAAATCACACGGCAGCTTAACGTCAGTGATGATTCACATTCCATTTAAAAAAAGAAAACAGCTGACAGTTGAAGTTGCTCGAAATACTTGTAGAGAATTTCGCAACGAAGAAAGGAACAAAAGACTCATGATGAAGTGATTAGCCAAACTACTGAGAACGAGGAAACTCTCCACTCCGAGCTAAATGAAGACGAAAGATGGCTTTACCAATGAAATCACCTGAATCTTTGCTTCATAGTAAGGTCGAGCTTTAGCGATCGCTGAACTGTATTTTTTCGACAAATCCTTCAGCTTCTCGGACCAGCAAGCTTGGATTTCCCTGAAAAGACAAAAATATAAACTCTTACTGCTTAAACTACTATAATTTGCTTCACGATGAACTCATACCATGGTCTGCTTTTCCAGAGCGACGATCATTCCGCAAATGATCACTCCATAAACATTCAGTAACATTAAGTACATGAGTCATAGAGTGACTTTCGTGGGATACATGGTTTTATCAGGGCTCCATAGTAGTAGGACAGTGCCAAGGCTATGCGAAGAACTCGAGATCAACGAAAACGAGCTCCCTCCTCGAGAACATTTCCGAAGAATCCTTCTTCATTTTCCTATGACTGCCTTAGTAGTACCGAACTGTCTGTGGTAATTAAGAGGTCCTACCTGCATCCAAAAGATTAACCGAGGAAGAAAGAAGGATTATTTGATGTAACTACTGAAATACCAAAAATTGAAAAAAATTACAAGAAACAATGAAATTCGGGATTAGGAGAATTCCTCAAATAGATTTACAACCGCTACTGCAGATACCCCAGTTCGATCTATTTCACGTATTCAAAAAGGTCGCAGTGTTTGTAAATAAAGCTGTCCTCACAAAACTCATCTGATTGATTACCAAACCAAAACCCACGTTTACCTTTTTACACTGTTTACTGCTTCAAATCCACGTCACTTCGTTTGTTCTTTGTGACCGCAAAAAGGGTATCCAACTGAAATAACCAGGAAATCTCTAGGTGCCTGAACTATTTCGCCTTCTGTGCAGGGCACGAGGTGTTGCAACCCTCCACCCTCATACGACGTAGAAACCAGCCCTTTTGGCACATCGGCTGGGACCCTATGCTGAATGTTGGGGAGGGATGGGGTCGCCAACGGTCGACGGTTTATTTCAACTCGGTGGTACGATAGGAGAGTACTGACGCAAGTGGTGCAGCTGGTCCGTAGCTTCGCCAGAAGGACCGGTCTGCCCCCCCTTGGACTAAGCCTAGGAGAGGGGACGGACCCGTCCTCTCTTTAAGGCTTAGTTCTAAGGTAAGCGCCAAATTGTGGCGGTTCTAAGGACCGCGTTGAAGTCGTCCGTCACGTACTCCACCGTCGGGAGCACACCATCCCGTCCCACATTCAGCATAAAGGGTCCCAGCCGATGTGCCAAAAGGGCTGGTTTGCTTACGTCCACCCTCTACTGGATACCCAACCTGAAAATTTCAGCATGATCCAATTGATATAATAGGCCGATCTTAACCTGAAGTAGTTAGTTTGATTACCTTGAAAACAAATTGGGAATTTTTGGGTCACATAAGAGATCACCTTTTCAATATTCAATCATATGGTGGGAAACAGGCCGTCATAACTTTTGCTTTACAAAGACAGTAGCGGTAGACTCGGCTCACATTTGTTTGCGTAGAAGCTCTTGTTATTTGCGACTTGAGTGTTTCTTTA
Source organism: Ostertagia ostertagi (assembly GCA_036418205.1). Classification (NCBI taxonomy): domain Eukaryota; kingdom Metazoa; phylum Nematoda; class Chromadorea; order Rhabditida; family Trichostrongylidae; genus Ostertagia; species Ostertagia ostertagi. Next base: position 174,040 of record MU911823.1, on the reverse strand, counting down.
CACCTTGCCCATGTCATGCGATGAGGACGCAAGACTTCGCTCCACTTCGTGGGCAAAAACGTTCGAAAGGTTCATCATGAGCACTCAACACACGCAACTTAAGTTGTTCTGTTAGAGGACATTCATAAGCAGACCCTGCTCAGAATCATTAAATTATTGAAAGCACATTCTGTGCGCTTTCATGACTCACTGAGGAAAAGCCGTTAAGTGAGTGATCATTCTCCACACAATTCCCCCATGCTCTGACATCTTGTGGAACAGTTTAAAGTGAGCCAAAATAGAACACTGCCAATACGACATTTTAATAGCTTTTAACACCTATGAAGGAACAATTGGCCATATTTACATCTACGATTTACACGGTGACATCCACTCTGAATCAGTCAGTCCCAAATTTCAATACGAATTATACGGTTTCTCTCGATCGCCCATGTAAAATACTAGCACTTGACCTGTGAAGTTTGAAAGTTACCTGTGAATATTGAGCTCGTTAAAAACCGTGGTTATGACCCGATTTTCTGCAGAAAATTTTCTTAAAGTCTGATCAAAAGAAGCTTCGCACTAAAACCTTGAAAGAAACAGTCTCCAACCTCCCGACCGAATGTGATAAACATTTTCGCGGATTCTCTTACGCTCCATGGTACGTGATGAGTTGCCTGTGAAGTGTAAACAATACCTAATCGGTATCGTGCACACGAAGTAGGAAGTAATGTGAGCATCTGCGGCAGCGAAGCAATTTGTTTGACGTCAACAGCACAGATGGCATTTGGTGTGCCTGGTAAAACGCACTGTGACTTATGCACCACAAATTGGTCTACGCCATTGTTTCATTACGGTACCCCTCCGTTGCTGGACTCAAGGGACCTAGTCGTACCAAATGGTTGTTGCAGATAGCGAGCGCTTTGTTTGCGGCTCAGTGTCTCCCGCAAGCGTTCAGGTCTAAGGCTGTTCACAAAAGCACGCCTACAAAAACAAACAGAAGCATATACGCCAACATTAAACTTCACAGCATAACGAAGAAATGAAATTGCAGACCATGAAAGAGCGAAAAGGAAACGGAAGGAACTAGGTTTAAAAAAATTAATATGAAAGAAAAACTGGCACCTAAAGCACGCTCGAGCGCCGTCAAGTTGAACTTCAAGTTTATTGATTACGTCGGTAGCAATGTTGAGCTTCTCCAACTCCTCGTGAACAAGATTCAAGTGTTTCTGATCAAGTGGTGTGTCATCATCCTCAATTTCCGAGTAGTTCAGCATACTACCAGCGCATGAGTCTTAAAAGAATATGCGTGATGAAAGTGTCAACGAATCACCAGAAAAACCTGTGGAACTTTAGCATTGATCGCTCTATAGCTTCTTTACTACAATAAATATTGATTGGGTTCTCAAATGATATTTCACAACCCATCCACAATAGTATGGGGTATTTCAAGATAAGCGTTTCATAGAAACAGCGACCAGAGAACGAAAAGTGTTTGAACAAAAAAAGTTGAGATAAAAGCAAATATGTGGGAAATATGAGTTCAACAAGTTCAAAGAACTTACCAGAGCCAGTAGAAAGCGCTTTTGAAGTGCCTTTGCCGATATCCAATATTCGTAAAGCGTCATTGGATTCAACTTCCGGCATTAGAATGAGTGATTTGCGAACGAAGATGGCTAGCAAGGCAATTCAATAATATGGGACTAGAAGAATAAAAGCAGAAGTAAATACAAATAGGAAATAAGTAGAAATGACGTCACACGTGTTTCAGGGGCTCCTTAAGAAAGGAGCATGTGTGTGAGACTAACTGAAAACAACGAAATTTACGGCACACAACAAAATGCCAGCGCTACGATCGAGTTGTTATCAGTGAATTCCGTAACTAATGACGTTGACAAGAAATCAATTGTGGACGACTAACAATCGCGAATCAAAGATTAAAAAACACATTCGCAAGTCGTGAGCAAACAAATACAGAACCCGAACGCGATCGGCTTCATTCAATCAAAGTGTATTATGAAAACTATCCAAAGTCATTAAAAACTTGAATGAAATGGTGAACATCATGATGAAACTGGTTTATACAGCTAACAGCTGACGTGAGGTTGGTCACGAGGCTCGTCGCAAGACGATGCATATCAATTTTGATCGATACACATACGGAACGAGGGACGTAGAACTGCAGGCAGAGGACCGGGCACAGAGAGCGTCTAGCGCCCGCTACGATCGACGCCGGCGCGATTCGCAACTTATGCGCGCTGGCGCTCACACATGAGACAGGTGCGACGACCTCGCTGAGACTGGGGACGTGTTTGTGGCTACCATGCACCGCCGGGGCGCGTGATTACCATCCATGACGGGTGGGTGGCACCTACCACTTCGCAGGAGCGCCCGTGTGCGCTACGACAGAGTGCAGTGCACGCGGAATTCTTCGTTGTGAATTCTAAGGTCACCTCGGGAGGACAAGTGGACGCATGTGCGAAGCTTTTTCCACAAGTTCAATTAAGCCGCAGAAGAACCACACTCGGCGTCTCACGTGCTACGCGCTTGGCTGAGTCCTCGAAAAGGGAAGGGTTTCGGTGCGATGACTCAGCCACCATTTTCGACTGGAATGCTTGTCTTTCCGCGAAGGTGGACCGCCTCAATGTCGAGCGAGGACAAACCGGACACAGGGTTCTCATTTATCGCTCATCCAAAACCATGCCGAATTCCAACGGCCTCAACGTGACGTGTTCTGCAGCTATTCATCGAAATGATAGTAGGGATCTAATCTATAAAGAGAGGGGGGGGGCATTGTTGCACGTCTCTGATACCAATATGATTCAGAGAATTCTTTAGAGTTACGAGTTGCTATAAGCTTCATTAATGCGTTGATTCGTCTGGCTTCTTTACTTTGTATAATGTATGTGTGTGTCTCATGACATAAGCTCCCATGAAAAATATCATATTGGGTCTGAACTGGTAAGGGGGGAGGGACACTGCGATTTAGAACGCTCAACAAGTTGGAAACGACGGATAGCATATTCCCTTAGTATGAAGGTTTAGAACTAAGCCTTAGACGGGAGGGGAAACCGCGGGTTCGTGAGCAATCTTCGCTTTCTCCGGGGAGGATTTCCTCCCTCGCCCTAGGCTTAGTCCTAGCTGGTCATTAATAAATATTACTTTTCATTGGCGTTTATGTTAAATATCACAAAAACACATACATTTACAAAAACCAGAAGAAATAACGTAGGAAAAAAATTGATAGCAGCGCTTAACTTCAAAGGAGGGTGGCATCTTTGCGTACTTTGGGAAATCCGTGAGCCAGGGGGACTGTAGGCAGTCTAGGGGGTGGGGGTGCGGGCAGGACTCCTTGAGCCAAACTGGCATTAGAGCAGACTGTGCACCGCAGTCCCCCCTCCCGTAACTGGAATAGACTGAAGACATATTCCTTCTTGCAAACGTTTAGGACCAAGCCTTAGAAGGGAGGGAGCCCTCGGGTCCGGGAACACTTCATTTTCCCCGGGGGAACTCCCTTCCCCTTTCTAAGCTTAGTCCCGAATTGCTGTATAGGTGAATATTACCTTTCATGGACGCTCGTGTCATCTAGTATGAGAACACACCACACACATTTACAAAATATCTCAGGAAATAACATAGGGAAAAGCTGATAGGGTGCACGCATAGTCGGTCGTCCGACAGCAACGATCGCAACTGTCTGACTGTCTAACTGCATCTAATCGTCGGATACTCAGGCAAGTCCGACGATCGATACGCATCCAATGCTGTGCGACAGTTACGATCGTTGCTGTCGTCCGACCGACTATGCGTGCGCCCATAGGAACTCCTAACTTCAAAGGACTCCTCGAGCCAAATTGGCATTAGAGCAGGCAGTGCAACGTAATACCCCTTCTTACCGGATGAGCCCCAAAATATTTACCTAGTGAGCAGCTAGGAGCCTAGGAAGAGGAGGGAATTACTCTTGGGTAAAACGAAGACTGCTAAGTAATCCGGGGTTTCTCCTACCTCCTGGGAATCAGACCTAAACCTTTACAATGTGAGAATATGCAATCCGTGGTTTTGAGAACGTTGAGCGCTCTAAACCGCATCCTCTCATACTGGAATAGGCCCTGCAATAGCATTTGAATAAGAAGAACTCGAGATCATCTAGTTGTTTACATGAGATGGTATTATGGGGATGTATGCACGTTCGGAAGCGCTTTCTAATGATCTGGCAAGTTCAATGGACTCGCTCTATTCGTATTTCCAATGTGTTTACTTTAGTCGCAGCTGTTCGTAACTGTTTTCATTCTTTGGTCGTAGCTTCTATGAAACGTTTATCATTCGTAAGATGCCTCTTATCGGGTTGAAAATGGTGTCGAAGAGTGGCCGCGTTTTTTACGACCCCTCCCCACTTGGCGGGGATTCCGATACGACCCCCTTTTGTTTTCCGCACAGTCGCTTTAATATTGAAAAAATGTCATTTTTAGGTGCTCGACAGGAACAGAGCCCCGCTGCCATTTCGCGACTCTGACCCTCACTAATTCTGCTTAGGCTGGCTTCTTCTTCTACACTCCAAGTTGATTTAATCCATTCCACATTGGCCTACAAGAATTAAGCATTATATCGCCCGAATATGACCTCTCGAAAAGATATATAAGTTTCTCACATATGCTGTAGCCCCTCCAGTTTGCACGGAATACAACCAAACACATGGCGCATTGCCTTAGAGCGGGAAAGGGAGCTGAACGGCTCTGAAGTGGGCGTGGTTGGAAATTAGCCGAGGCAATTGCAGCCGATTTCCAACCACGCCCACTTCGGAGCTGTTAGCTCTCTTTCTAGCAGCTTTCCAAGTATGTTTTTTGAACAATAACACTTCTTACATTTTTGGCTAGGGCTAGCGCATCGTTCCATGCCATTGCTGTCGAAGGTAAAAACCCTGCTGGGACTGTTGCTTTAATGAAATCGAATACTGAATACTGATGTCAGCTTTTGAAATGCACAGGAACTTCTTGTAAGGATGCTGTATACTGGGCATACCACTCTGTCAGCAAGGCTATCCCGGTTCCGGGTTCGAGTCCAACCGAGGCAAGTTAGCCCATAATCCAGTGTTCCTGCGATGTCTTCATTACGTCCTGCGGTCAAAAACAGCAGGAAAGGAACCGAACGAGTCGAAGATTCACACTTATTACTAATTTGAGAGCAGACTAACCAAAGACAGGATCGCGAAAGCAAACTATGATAGAGAATAAGTCTTATTAGAAAAGAACGGGAAGAAGGTAGTGCCTTCAGGTAATTGAACAGTCTCGCGCTCCAATTGTGGCAGTAATTGCTGGCGGTTGCGTCGCGCTTCACGGCGGATCCGAACGCACCAGTTGGGAAAATCGCGAAATGTATCCCCTATTCGATGGACTATAACTTTCTCAAGTGAAAATCGTTTCAGAAAGGGATGGCAGATTTGAGCACAAGTCTTCTGAATACTTAACTTTGTTGAGCTTTTTTCAACCCGCCTCATCTTCTGAATTGGAGTCGAGGATCTGTCGAGGAAGTCGGATTTATTTTGCGAGCTTTCTCCATTTAAAAGACTCTGACATTCCTTATATGATGATCTCTTGAAAAGTTAAGAACTCTACTGTAAACTAGGATAATTACACTTCCTGAGGGTGCTGCAGTTGTTTTGTACGTTTTCTGGTTCGCGAGAAATCGGTGTCGAAAAAGCTTCCAAGCCGATAGAAAACTCCATTCCTCATTCGAAGAAGCAGGAAACTTTTTTTTTCAAATCCTCAAATTGCTCCTAGGATACATCGATAGAATAAATAGTAAAAAGTACACTTGGCCTAGATCCATTTCGTTCTGGTATGCGCCATGTAATGACCTTACTCGGAGTCATTTGGAAGGTGTTATGTCTGCACGACAACTCGTTAGTGCCTACCAAAAATGCTTGTAGTCTCATAGCTTAGAATAATTTCTATGCTTACTGTATAATTTTACGACTCCTTCATTTACAATGTTTATTTGCAACTCTCTCCAATGAATGGCATATTTCCGCCAGCAGTGCGTGATCATGTCAACAGGGCTTATCTCCGCGTTGTGAACTTTCGAACTAGCATCCTGGTCTCTCACTAAGTTCTTAAAACGGCTTACATTATCCTGAGCTGCGTTGTAAACAAAAACTTTGACCTAGCTTTGCATAATGGCAACCCGTCAGGACGCATGACAAACATTCAAAACGGTGAGAACATGTCATACTGTGAGCAAATTAATAAAAATACCAGCCTAGATTGCGAATGAATACTCATGGCGCATTCCTTCCTGCTTCTTATGCTAGCCGCATTCCTCCCATGCCATCAAACTGATTATAACGAGCCGAGTCAGCAGCCTTTTCCATTTTAAATATCATTTCAGGCAGTTGTAAGATATTATTTGCTTGACTCCGAGGTAAACGCTTGTAAAATTAGTGATGACAGCTGGGGAGCGGCAGCAACGGAAGTGTGTCCGTTGTTGTTCTTTACCTACAACCACCTCTCCCCATTCGACCCCCTGTCGAGGATTTCCTCAATCCTCCATACTGTTGCTGGGTGTGTTGTGTATTATAGGGAATACGTCAAGTATATAGGTATGAACAGTGTAGAGTTTAGAGCAATCAGAACTGGGATTTCTCAGCTTGTATTATCTTATTGCGTTCTTATTGTGTGTAATCCCTAGGTTCATGCTTACCCAGGAACAGAAGTTTATACAAACCATAAGTGGTACGGTAAGTGACCCACCTTCGTGATGACCTATTTTGTTCTCGAATTTCAGTAGGATAGCGGAGGCGTTTGGTCGAGTAGTCATAAATTGCTTCAATCCTTTCAGGCTTTGAAGAAGGCGACCTTGCCGAAACGTAAGCCAATAAAGTCTGCTTAACATCCTCGTGAAGAGCTTACAGAAGATATCAGCCATTATTATACACACCAATCAAAACACTTGAACTTTGGTAAAAGTTTTGAATTTGAAGATCAACATTGGTGAAGTCAATAAATTTCACAGCCGGTATAATGGTTATTCAGCCTGCGTCAGGCAGTTTTTCCCTCATAGTACTTTTTCAACTAGTTCGTTTTTCAGATAGTGGAGCTGGAGCAGGGTCAGTTGAGTCGGTTGATCGTTTTCAAAAAATTTTGCACCTTCCCCTTTCCTAAGAGTCTCTTTACAACCCATTTGTAGTAATTATGTGTTCAGATGTGTGTACTATTCTGTGTAAAGACTGAAAAAAAACCGCTTATTCGCAGCTATGGGGCTCAGACTTTGGGGCGAGTCAGCACTCATACGCACGGCAAAAGAGAGGGCGTTGAAGTACTACCATTGAAATGGGGCAAACCTTTTCTCTATTCATAATGATTTTTTCTGATTGATTTCATTTCATGATAATGATTGATTTCATTTCAGAAAACTTTGAGAAGATAAAATCTATGCGGCTTCAACTCCTCACAGGTTCTCTACTTCATCTGTTGTGAAATAGTAAATTGGAATTTCAGACATACGCACTTCCTACTTTCGAAGGCCATATCTTCCTTCACATGCCTTGGCAAGCGGGGTGAGGAGATTTTAGGAACATAATTGCTCTATCTTCCAATACTGCACCGAAAAGAAGGATCGCATTAGAGCCGTTTGCAAGAGGGGGGCAGTAAGTGTAGCCAAGTGTGTTCTTTTTGTAGCGACTTATGGTGGCTGAAGTAGTAATGTGCTTCAGGTTTGCCGATGCAACACAAGGGCTTCCAGATTCGATGGTGCGAGGTTCGGTGTGAAATTTATGGCATCTGGTATTGTATTCTGTTCGCTATTCACATGTGTATGCAATCTCGTTAAATTGAAGGGCCATAATTCTTGTGGGGTTCGTTCTTATTGTTGCGTAGTAGTAAATATACTTCTTGTCCGAGCAGCTGCAGTCGGAGGGTTAATGCTCGAACAAAATGCCACTGCTTTTTCGTGGAGTCGACTTCGCGGTGTTGCGTTGCACCCGTTATGCTGACGACATTGGAACACGCGTTGCTATGATGGATGAGGTAAAGGACACATTTGTCGAGCCCTCGACCAGGATATGACGGAAAATGAGGGATAGCACACATATTCACCCAGTCGGTGTCTGCTTGGAGTGATCTTTATGGGGGATGGATCTTGTCCAGCGTACATATGGAATAGTTTCTTGAGTAGCCACCGAAGGCAGGCGACTGCGGCTACATGCTGGAATAAGGCAAAATGTGATTGAAGACAGGAAGAATAGTGCTACATTTATTAAGACGTTGGTCGTGGCCCTGAACTGAAAAGTAGATGCGTTTTTCCAACAGAAGGGTCACCTGATGAAGTCGCCCATTGACTAAATATTTCTCGCTAGTAGTGTGTTGGTGAAGACTTGTTCCCCATTCCTTCGAAAAGCAGGATTCATTTCATGTCAAAAGGGTGACAAAGGTGGGAAATGGGGTTTGAGTATTAGGCGAACAACATGTAGTGGTGGTGCTTGTGGTGAGCTGCATGTTTCCACCATTTGAAATGTCTTTGTTGTTTCGATAAGAACTCAGTTGCGGGTGCCACACGATGGAATTTGTTCTGACAATGATATTGTGAGAATAGATAGCAAGTCCGTGTAATTGTTCCCCATGTTTCATTACGATGGAGTTGCTATTGCGATGTCATGGTATGACAGTAGTGTATTATCTATAATATTAACATTGTCAAGATATGTGCCCTTTGGTTTTCACAAAATGTTGATATACTTGTAGTCGACCCTAGACCGAGGACCCGCAGAGACGTTTGTTGCCATGGGTGTCGAAGCAATGTAAGTTGTCGCAGAAGAGAACGTTGGAGGACAGAAGTTCCGGAACGATCACGAAGATTCAATCGTATAATATAGCAGTTTTCGTAAAATGCTCCATGTCCTATGAGCAATGTGTAGATGGGTTGAAGGAGCAGTCATGAAGTGTAAATGCTCTTTATTCGGAAATTGAGAAGAACGTCGAGTGCAGTCCACACAATACAAGTGACGACGGCCAAGTAGAATTGGCCTCCTCTCTTCTTTCTCGGCCGTCGCAACCTGTGGTGTGTGGTCTGCACTCGACGCTCTTCTCGTTTTTCGAAATACAGTGTAGTTGGCGGTGTACAGTGAAATGTATGAGTATGACGATGCTGCCGTCAATTTACGTAGCGACTGCACTTTGCTGCCTATTCGGGACATTTGGTCGGTGTCGTAGTATATGGAAGTATATGGAGCCCTTTTGAAAATGCTATAATGTTCAGATGTGATCAAGTACGTATGAAACGCTAGGGCATAATCCTTTTTTTATCAGGTTATGCCACACGTAAGTGCCGGTTTTCTCGTATACTCGCCGTCGTTCTTGGAAAAATGCTTGTGTTTTGTCAGCAAAGGGCTATGTGGCGACTTCAGTATCTTTACATGTCGCGAAGTCCAACTGTCAGTATAGAGATTCTCTCTATGATAAACCGAAGCCTGTTTACATGAATGGAAATACTGAACCACCGGAGCAGTGATATAAGTGATCTAATTGTTGTTGTTTTGATTGGTTTATAAAAGGCTTCTGCAGTCAGAATGAAGCAGTTTATCGTCGTCTTCGTCACGGCAGTAGTGGATCTACTACAGTCAGCACGTTTTTCTAAGATGGAATAATGCCGGCTATTTCAAGTAATGTTCGGCACTGCATATGTGACAGACTCTGTCTGGGGCACTCAGCAAGAGAAAACTAGTGGAACATTTGTAAAAGTGGTTCGCGAAGTTTTGCCAAAGCGACTACAGCCTTGAGGACCAGCCACGTTCCGATTACCCACTGGCCGTAGACGTTGTCGCATCCAAGAGCGTTTTGGAGACATCCTGTGTGTCAGTACCTGTCGAGTTGCAATGGACCTTCGCTCCTTTCAAAGCACCATGAGCTGTGCCGTTTGAGCCATGGGGAATCTGTCCAACTTGTGAAGATAGAGTCTACACGAGAGAACTGCATCAATACGAACTTGAGCTGATACCACCACAGGGCGTTCAAAAGTGTAGGTAAATATTGTTTCTCTTCAGTATCTTATGATAGATGGATGATTTATCTCCAAATTGTGATTAACAATGCACTGTTACACCAGGGTACAAATACATGAGTAAAATTGGGAAGAAACAATCTTGAAGTTTTTAATGCTTTTTTTAAACTATGGTTCCCAGACGTATAGGGGCACGGTTCTTCTGCAGTGTTTCTGACATTGGTTGGCTGTGAAACCGATTTGCCACTGCTCTACTTACTGTTCTACACCCCGGTGCACAATAGATTGCACCCTATAAAATACTTAGTTTTTGAGAGAGGCCGAAACTTTTATTGATTCTGCTGTTGATATATTTCCTGGGGAAGTAGATAAATAATGTTGACACAATATTCAGCTAGACACACTGTCTTTGAAAAATTTCAGAGTGAAATATTGATTTTTTTGGCGGTGCACAATAGATTGGACGATTTGAGATATTCCATTTTTCCGACTTTTTTTTGCCTGCTTTTTAAGTTTGCATGTACTCACGTATTATGTGAAGTATACGCGTTTCACAAACGAAGATTGGATTCGAAGTGAAGCGTAACTTCTTCTTGACAAGGGTGATTCCAAATCTCTAAGGAACCCTTCATTCCCAGGAGTACAGTTGCAACTGTGATCAAGAATCATTCTCAAACTGTACTTAAGAACAAGGTGATACAGAAGTCGGACTGTTCCNGAGCGCGGCAGGCGCTGCTTGATTAATTTGGCATTGAGTTCCACAAAGGTGACTGATGAATCGTTTCGCTGCGGGGTTGTCGTTTTGAAATGGACCGTGTCTCGTTGTTGAAAATATCGGACCACATAGTTCGACAAAAATAAAGCCGACACTACGCCTGACTCCATATCCTTGACATGGGCGGCTCGTCTTGCGAGGATTGAGAATTACAGAAATTGGCAGCGGAGTGTTCTGGGCACACTTCCAGCTTTATACTAAATTTAAATTTCTCATTTCTATTTCCCTACGGTAATTTCTTTCGATGACATTTTGGTCGGCGGAGATTGTGCGTGCTAACGGCACTCGAACTGGCGCTCTTGCAGAAGTGAACCACTACCGGTGCTCGAAGCACGGCGGTGCCTTTCTCCTAAATGGTTTGGCTGGGCATCCTCTAGTGATTGGTAGCCTTGAGATTCATTTTTGATTCTTGTAAAGAGAAGCTAATACTATCAGTCACTTCTCAACACCAGTTGGTACCATTCGTTTCTGAGACTTCAACAAACACTCCACTTCGCAGCAAAGAACGCTTCAAAGCACACTACGTGAAGCACTCTGTCCCACTTTCAATCTAACAACAACTCATTATTTTCATCGCCGGTATGTAATTCTGATACACAAACCTATCGAGAATACATAGGGTATACTGACGCGTAAGATGGGAAAGCGTATGACAATGTTCAGCTCCGCTAGAGAAATCCCATTACAAAGGAGTGGAAAACTCTACCGCATCTGCTGCATAGAAGCGCTGATTCAAAATCTGTTTTCAGTCCCAACTCACTGAGAAGAAGGAACGCTGCTTCATACTTAGGTGGAGGAGCAGACTTGTAGTCTTGTTTTATGAGCCAACATACATATCGTCCAATCTATTATTGCACCGCCTCAAAAGTGAAAAATTGTTGTCACAAACTTTAAAAAAAGTCGTAATGTCAAATAAGTATCACAGATATTATTCCTTTCGTCTATTTCTAAACTATAGTAATGGCAGAAGCAACAAAAGTTTCCGGCTCTCAAGAAAATTAGTTTTCTATGGGTGCAATCTATTGTGCAACCGGGTGTACAATGTCATGCCAACGAGGAACGCACTTATCCGAATTCGAGAAGGCCAAATTCGGGCTTACAAGGCATGGGACTAAGCTACCGTAGTATTTAAATGAAATTAGGACAATTAACCCATAACGGCAGCGTGGGCCACATGTGTGGCGCACGACTATTTTCGTTGTTTTGTTTTCGTTTCTGACAATTCTAATATATCCCATATATACTCTTCACAATGTGGAATAACATACTTCTTCCCACGACATGACGATGGATTTTTGACAAACCTACAATAAATTTAACTTACACTTTGTCTTAATTTCATAAGCTTACTATTTGATGGATGGTTACACATGAACTCGTCTCGAACCCTTCACTTAAATATAGCCCATTCCTTGCTCGGGTTGTTGTTCACACTTTTCCCATGATTTCACATCTGCAGCTTCCATTCATTTTTTGCACCCTAGTTTTAAAAGGCAGGAAGGCGGGTTACGAAGATTGTCGTAGCGCGGTAAATCTCTTCTTTTGGATGATGAGACAAGGACACCTACTTTAGCCCAATCTTAACCCTGCTGTTCACATAAGCCTACATAAACCCTACCCTGTGTGGCGGCGTGCGCCACCATGTGGCGCACGCAATTCTGCAACAACATCGAATCCTATGATATGTACGAAGAAATGTTCTGCAATAACATCGACCCCTATGGTACGAAAAAAGGAGCAAGAGACCTAGGAAAGTTTTGAACAGGCAGAAGCGCCGAATTCCCGATGCTGCATGCAGTTCCACAAAGGGTGTGCGGCGGCTGAGCAAGGGAGTAGCACCGATATGTCGAAAAATACTGTTCATCGTGTGCTCAAATCATGTCACAAAGACAGTCTTCGACTATACCATTTCTTGCGAGTGCACATGAGGAAGCACGAGTCTTCTTTCGCTAAGGAACACGTAAGCTGGACTCTCAAACGGGATGAGCTATTTTGCACTAGTGGTTTCCTCACAAAATATCATATACTGTAGTATTCCATGTGATTTTTCCGGATGAAAAGAAGTTTAGTTAGGATGGACCCGATGGCGTGCCAAGCCATTGGCGCGATTTGAGGGAGGAGCTACCCTACTCTTCCAAACGTGGATTCGGTGGCGGCAGCGTCATGGTTCGGGCTGCCTTCAAAACATACCCTAAGAGTGGACTTATTCTTATCACGCAATGCTCCAGTGGCTGCAGGAACATCCTTTAGAATAGTTTGGTACCATATATGCAGCGACTTCTATCCGTAGAGTTCAAACTGCAACGAGACAACGCCGCCATTCATGTTAGTACCAACAGTGGAGTGGTTTTAAGAGAGGAGCATCAATCTTCTCGGCTGGCCAGTGAAAGTTCTTGGCTTGAATCTGATAGAGAAACTAAGGGGCATGCTCGTACGGGACGTTTATGAAACCTGGAGACAGTTCGGGAATGAGAAAGAGCTGAAAAACGCCGTCAAAGAAGCATGGGAGGCACATCGGAAACGATCTCAAAGCTTGTCCAAAGCATGCCGAAGCGGATGTTTGAAGTTGTCGAAGGAAGAGGATATGTTGCTAGTTTCTAATTGTTATTGTTGTTGTTGACTTCATTAAGCATGCCGTGGAAGAAGTTTGAACGCCGAAGAGTCCTGCACTTTTGGGACGCGATGGTTTCGGAAAAAATCATAAAAAAACTTTGAGATTTTTCTCCCAATTTCATTCATGTATCTGTACCCTTGTGTAACAGTGATGCATTGTTGATGAAAATTTGCGGAAACTTCATTTGTCCATTATAGAGATACTGAAGAAAAAAGACGTCCAAATACTTTTGGGACACACTGTATTGCTTGCGTAGGCACCTACTGTAGACCTGCAAACGCACATTGCAATGGTGAGGCCGATGTCATAGTTTGCATCATAGAGCGATTCGCTAGCGAAATGCACCAGCGAATCGAACTTTGCGCCAGCGAGTTGAACGATGTACCAGCGAGTTGAACTAGGTACCAGCGACTCAATAGTGGCGGGACCCAACTTTCAAAGGAAGCCCGCCACTTTCAAACAGCGCCCACCGTCAACTCCCGCCACTTCCAAACAGCGTCCACTGTCACGTGACACTGTTTGAATGTGGCGGGCTTCCTTTGAAAGTTGGGTTCCGCCACTATTGAGTCGCTGGTACCTAGTTCGACTCGCTGGTACAAAGTTCGATTCGCTGGCGCAACGCTCGGATCGAGGATTCGCAAACTATGACATCGGCCTGACGCTCCAGTTGATGGAACTGTTTCACTGTGCGGCAGCACGCAGGCCACATGCCTTGAACGAGCCAGAGTACTGTAAAGGAACTCACTTTGTGGTCTCCCCGCTTGTCATAATCCAATGATGATATACGAACCAATCATCAGTTGCTCCGCTTGCTTGCTCGTCTCCTGAAGGAAAAAGTGGTGATGGTTGCGAACACCTTAAAATAGACCTCAAATATTCATCGCGTCAAAGACTGCGAAATTGTGGAGGTGAGGTATCTATTCGATTACAGATAGTGGAGGAAGTTTGCAGGTAGTTATGGTGGATATGAAACGAAGCATCTTTGGTTCTGACCTGTATCACCTGCCGCCTGTCGTCTCGTTGTTCATCGATTTGCTCGAGCTGTCGCTAGCAACGTCTCCAGTCGTCCCTGTCGCGTGCCAATTGTCCAGTGGATCCTCCTCGCTTAAGGAACACAAAATCCTTCATTCCTTTCGTTCAGAGCTTTTGTGAAAAGTCTGACCATCGGGGCGGCGATCGTCCAGGTGTTCGTTTGACGTCCCGAGGGATCCAGTCGGTAATCGCTCTGGTCCAACGGTCACCACAAAATCGCATGACGTGGCCGGGCCACTTTATCTTCGATTCCTTGGCGAAAACGGCAGCGTCCTCGATCTTCGGTCGTTGGCGCAGTCCGGAACTCCGGATTCCCCTCTTGCGTGCATTGTCCCTTCGATAGCGATCGGATAACTCTGACCACACGTTCGTCCTGCCTGCGCAGAGTCCAAGTCTCTGGGCGTAGGTCAAGGCAGGAAGGACTGCGGAATTGAAGACGTGGGCACGGAGCCGGATGTTCTTCGTCTTCTTCACTACTCCCTCGATGTTCCAAAATGTTCCCCATGCCACTCGTTTCCTCCTGCTCAGCTCTGGAGCTCGATAGTTCATTATGTTGATTTCTTGACCTAGGTACACGTAGCTGGAGCATTCGGTGATGTTTGCTCCGTTGAGCGTGAATGGGGCATCAGAAACCAATCCGATTCTCATAAACATCGCCTCGTCAGGCCCAGCTGACCACAGGCGCAGTCAAAATCAGTCAGTACTTGCTCCGTTTTCCATGTTCGGAGTCATAAGAACGATAGCGTCAGCAAACTGAAGGTGGTGTGGTTGCCGGCCGTCGACCTCTACTCCTATGTCCTACCATTCTAGTTGACGCATGACGTTCTCGAGAGCGGCGCTTAAGAGTTTGGACGAAATGGTGTCGCCCTGTCGAACCCCTTCCTTGACGTCGATGATGGCCTCCTTATAGAATGGTGAGATTTGGTGGTAAAGTTGCTGCAGAGCTCGCGAAGAATTCTTATGTACTGAGTAGGGACGCCCTGGTTGCGCGAGGCTTCAATGACCGCTTCTTTCTCCACATAGTCGAAGAACTTCTTCAAATTGATGAGCGTGAGGCAAAGCAGCACCTTGTACTCTCGGTAAACTTCAATGAGTCTTGTAAAAGTGTGGATGTGGTAGATCGTGCTGAGCCCCTTCGGAACCCTTCAGTCCTTCATCCAGTATTCTGCCAATCTTGCTGAAGGAATCCTCCGCAGAAAATCATTGCATATTTTCTCGACATGAGTGTGTCAACATGAATGTAAGATTAGTTCCCGAAAAGAAACAAACTTACAAAAACCACACTCTATGGACAGTTGAAGTAGAACGGCTTGGGCGGCTACTATCAGGCTACGCAATGAAAAAATCGGGTTAACCCTTTGGCGACAATGGCACCCACCGGTGGGTGCCACTATGGGCGTCGCGTGGGACAATGGCACTCGATAGTGAGTACCAGCTAAGTCCTAGCCTTTCTTCTTTACTCATTTAAAACATTTTCAACATATCAGTAATTATAAGCAAGCTCCGTTACGCTACTATGTTTAGCATATTTTGCGAAAATGTTTGCTACTAGATAATTTATATGAAATTTTAGGATATGGCACTTCGCTCGGCGATGCATTAACTAGTGTTTTACATTATTAAGCTTATGATGGCAGATCAGGACCTCCATGTCTTCTCTCAGTCTTAAGACAGAAGGAGAAGTTGAACTATATCAAAAATTCTACTGTACATTTGAACTTCAAGAGTTTTCAAACACCATCCCTTTGCAATTCGAGATTTTTTCCAAACTTCCGCTCTAATTCCATAAATAGGAGTTTCAACTGTATCGAATACTGTACGTAGGAACGTTAGAGTTTAGAACCACCATCATCTTGAAATGCGAGTTCTCTTCCCGAATTTCCACTTCTGGCTCCCACAATACATGATCATAACGCTTAAGACTGTGGTCATATTTTGTTCATTGTCGTAGTCAAAATTTTGATAGAAAAACCGTTTTTGGGGACAATTTTGCCCCATTTTGTGCTAGAGTTGGGCGCGCCAGAAAGAGGCGTGGTCCCGCGATGTCACGTGCAAATCCGCATTGTCGTCAAAGGGTTAAAGCATGTGATTTTGGAGAGTAGAGACAAATCAATCCATAGGATAGGATGGAGTGGAAGTGTGAGATGTGAACAATAAGTTAGAAAACCAGAAAGAGTTGCTAGTGAAGGCACTCCAAGAACAATGTGGAAGCGTTCCCGTCGTCAGCATTTGCGACAGACGGTACTTTGACGCATACCAGCTCTCCCGGTTTTCTGTTCCCAAAACAAATGCAATTTTTCTGTTCTTTTCATTATTGTCGTGGATGATGAGTCACAAGCTAAAGATTTATGACTGAAGTAGAATCATGATTTTTCCGTGAACGATCCGTTTAAGGATACTTTGGTGAATATTTTGTAGATTACAGACAGTAGGCAGATTGGACGATAATTGCCAGTGTCGTCCATGTCCCCCTTTTTGTACAGCAACACAGTCTTACTGGCTTGCCAAGGAGTGGGCAACATGCATTTCGGTAACGCGTGAAGAGTTAAGCCAGTGTTGTGATGATAGGCGGCGCATTCTTAAGATGTTCCGGTTTGTCCCTGTCGAGACCGGGTGCTGTACTTCACCGACTTGATGGCGTGTCGGACTTCGAAAGAGAGAACTGAGGGGACAAGTGTCCATCCTTTTGTGGTTGATAACAAGGCAGATGGATATGCCTATCGAAGAGATCCGAGTAGAGGTCGCGGATGACCTTCTCCATTGCCCTTCGGAATGCAGTTACTGTTCCATCTGGACGTCTGAGGCAGGTCATCTTGGTCTTGTAGCTGGCAAAGCTTCGGCGGGCATTGCGGATGCCCCTCCCAGCCTCTGCTGCTTCAGCTAAAACTGCTGCTCTTCGCTTTCTGAGATCTTCCTTTATCGTCTCTCTGCACAGCTTCGTAAGCTCGGACGTGTGTGGGTTATTGCCTGCAGCTCGACTCCACGTTGGCGTATCAGCTTGAAAGTTTCCTTCCCGACGTCCCTTGGTGACTTTCAAATTCTGCTGTTCTGCCGCTCTAGTGAAGATATTCAACGAGGCGATGGTATTTCTCGTCGATGTTTTCGATAACGAAATCCTCCCATGATTTGAAGAGATAAGTGAAGTAATCTCAGTTGATGACTGTCCTCGGGCCTCGCTTCCGGGTGAGCAACTTCAGATGCAAGTGCAATTATGTGGAGACTTGTTCACAGCTCCACTGACCTGCCTATAGGGATACCTCGCTTGATTGCTGTCTGTCGACTACTGACCTGTTCCTGTTATAGCCATCTAATTGTAAAAGCAGAATCAACTGTGTAAATCGTGAATACATTTGAAAAGTCATCCACATTGAACTGCAGAGGGTACAGCACTCAACTTCAGAGAGATATTGACGAGGACACACACACTGCCAACAGCTCTGCTGTCGCATGTCCCAAGAAACGGTTCTTCTTCAATATCGAAAACGGCGTGCAACACGTGGTGCCTTCTCGTCTCGGTCATTCCGATGACGTCGTACTTGATTTTCTTGCCTTGCATCATCAGGTCTTCGAAGGCACATTTGGACTATACCACTAGCGTAATAAGTTTGAGCACGATTTGTTGAAGAAGCCACGCTTCTTATTGTATTACCAGTTTGGCTGCGCACGCATTCGCGTGCATGAGACGGGGCTGCAGCGGTAAAATCGGGCCCATCAGTATTTTTGTCTTGATTTTGCTTTCTGCTCGGTACATCTTACTTACGCCGCAAACTCTGCCATCCGGGTGTGCCACGCCCAGCGTTCACATTCAACCTCTACTCCCTACTTAAACCCCAGGCATATTTATTTCCAAGGGTCCTCTACGTACAATGCTCGGAGCCGATAATGAGTTGTAGGGACAAATCTGAGCAAACCGTATCGCTTGTGGTAACCCCACGAGCCGCACTCTCGTTACACTGCCTCGCTCACACTGTGGTGCTGCGTTAACCAACGTGTGTATTTTCATCGTTCGATTATACCAAATGCACTATCAACTTTCCCCAACCTCATTCTACCCTATTTTCCCATCCCGAACTTATTGCATTGCCGAGATTATGAAGTACCACGCTGTGTGCAAGACTCCGCCCACGTTTTAAATGCATGCTCCACCTGCCGCAGCACTTGACCCACCCTTATCCCTCTCGCCATACATCCTATACGCTTTTCCAACCACACAGCTCTCCGGACTGCATATGCGACGCGAGTATAGGCGTGTGCAGCACCCGCCCACTTCGGTGTAACAAACTACGCCCAGCCTTGACATTTACATTCTCTCTTCTCCTAACCTGTAATCGCCGGCTGTTCCACGGTTTCCCGTCATCTCAGGAGCCGATTTATTGCACGCTCTTGTAGAAACTTTCATCTACTTCAGGACTAACGCTCCCCGCCCATCGTGGGCGACCCCGTTCACATCATGTGTCTGAAAATTACCTTAGACATACGCGCCGCTGCCAGTAAGTTCTTTTCTGCTCTGTAGGCTTCCTTCCTAACCCTAGTTAATTGCGATAATTTTATTGAGCACGCGATGTTTCTAGAGAACCCGCCCCGCCCCACACCTGAGGGTGGTTTCTCCCCAAATGCAACTGGCTTACGCGACGCACATATTATAACCACTTTTTGCGTTCCATCTCGAGACTGTTCTTTGACCGTATTTGAAATCCCCCGATGCCCTCACGCTCGATCGGCATCCCACTGATGAGGTGGCTCCGCTGCTTATGTGGTGTTCTTTTATCTTTCTAGTAGTATGTATACCGAGTTTCCCCCATCCAAACTTGAAGCTCTGCGACCCTATCCATGTTGTTGTTCCGCTTGATAACCGAATGTTCGTGTACAGACGGACAGACAGACATACTGCGCCATTATATAACTAGTAAAGGGTGATTCGTCGATCTATTCGAAAATAAATAGGCACACGCTAGTTTGTTTAATTTTTCTTCGAAAACACGGAATCCCAGAAGCAGCGGTTCACTTCGGCATTAAGACTTCCCAAACGATATACTCAACAAAATTTGCAACAAAAGTGCTGATGTGACCTTGCAACACCCTCTTTTTTAGGCAGTTTCAGTTATCCGCTTTGGCATCGTCAAGACAAGTTGGGAAAAATTTTGGAGTTGTACTCGCTTTCAAATCTCTTGGATGGAGATTTTTTGATTGTTTCCCCCTGGCAAACTGCCGCGCTTGGTTGAAAATCTGACAGCTTTAGTCTTCTTATCGCACTAAACTCGGCCAGCCGTGACATCGTCATCGACATTGAAGGCTAAAACTTGTCTTTCCAAACCGTGCCATTCTTGAGACACTAGCTTGAACGGTCACATTATTTTGTTGGTGAAGCTTGCGACTGAAAATCGCTCACTTGTGGACGTTCGACTCAGAGAACGCGCTAACAAGTAAGAAAGTCTATGACATGTGCGACGGGCACGACTCGACCCTTACTGAAGCCAGAGGAGGCGACCCAAATCATAACATTACTGTCAGCCAATCCGCCCACGAGGAAGAAGCGTGGCTCCTTCACCAAATCGTGCTTAAAACTTACTACGCTATTGTATAGCCCAAATGTGCTTCTTTCCGCCGTGAAAAAACCACCTATACCGCATTAGCGTTGTACCCAGATAGAAGGTCACTGCAAACCGCCTCAGCTCATTTGTGCACCCAACCAATGTGTTGATCGGCGAAGCGAACTCATGACTCCTTGAGTGCATGCTGTTTATCTCGTAACATCTCTTCACACTACGTAGGGAGATAATTTGAACGCACGGTCAAAAGAGCTCTCGACACATTTGCTGCTGGTTCCTTGCCTACTCGTCGCATATCCTTAGCGTATGAACGCAACGTCATGAACTCGACGCGTTTGCTTCTGAGAGAACTTTCCGACAATCTGATCCTCGAATTCGTGTCGTAGTTCTTCATAATGTGGCAGAAATTTCTGGTCATTCGAAAGATGAATTAACTTCATCATCTGCGATCACTTACCGCAACGTCATTGTAACCATTAATTTACCTTTTTTTTTACTCCGATAGCTGTGCTCCACTTGGCGTGGCACTACAATACATAACAAAAAGAAAACAATAACAATCCATCTTCACAGCCTATCCTGATAGGAACACAAGGCAGAAGAACCAAGTGAGCCTACACCCTGGAATGCCGTATTTTTTTTAAATAAAAGAAAATTCTTGATTTCTCTTATTTTCAGGTGTACGGTACCGGTATCAACATCATCCCCATGTGGTATCGCCGATGTAAAATTGGAGCGAAATGGTCAAGTTCTTCCAGAGATATCTCAGACAATGAGGTGAGCACATACTTTTGGGACACTCTGTATACATACACTGCGTCTCCTGATAATACAGCCACCTACAAATTGCTCAAAATCTTTATTCCATAAAAGTTCTGGAAAACTGTTCAAGATGAAAAATGTGTCAAATTTGATCGCAAATTCGGAAATCAACAAAAAATTTCAGGTGAGAAATGCGAAAATTTTTCCTTGCTAATTTTTCACGAACAAACGATTTTCCTACGTATCCAAATGATACACCCCATGTTTTTTCGTTTTATTTCATTTTTGCTTGATGAAGCTTGTTGGTAATCATCAAATTTTCTTTACTAGGTTATCACAAAAGGAAAGCAGTTGTTGGATCTCGAAAAAGGGCAAATGGTCGCAAAAAAAAGAAAAAGTATGCGCCTGTGGTTTGCGCGAAAGTTAGTCGAGGCTACAAAATGATAAACGATTTCTTTTAGCATGCCGAAGGAAATAAAGCTGAAAAGGGCTCTGAAGCTTTCTAAACAAGATAAATATGTAAATAGCATCCAATTTCATCAAGCCGTGCTCGGAATTAGAGTCTTCTTCCGAAGTGATACTGGATAGTGCTTCCAAGTTAGCTCTCAAGCGGAAAGTGAAAATAGCAGTGTTTCCGAAAAGAAACTGTAAAAAAAACCACGGCATTTCTTGCGAGGAAAGAGTAGCCAACCCAAAGTTGGCTTGGCTGGCTGTATCATTAGGAGACGCACTGCATGTTTGGGTTGGAACATATTATCGTAAAGCTTGCTTTGGGCACAAACGTTTGAAGCAAAAATACAAGCACTGTCCTTCCCGTAATTTTTAACAGTCTTGATTCCCCATGTCCGTCTTTCGAAACCTTGGCATTCTTCATAAGTGTTCTTGTTATTGTTGTGCCATACAGGTTTTTTATGATGGAATTTTTATTATGCCTGACGTTTCGACAATTTCGTCGTTCTCAAAGGCCTGAAAGCACATCGAAACGTCTTGCAATGTTACCATCCCGCTCACAGCTAACCTTCTACTACTGAACGTTACAATCCCCCATGCGACTACAATAGAGCAGAATTACGAACAACGGTTAAATCACGTTAATTCCACCAGGACGGGCCACTCAGCTTCGCGAAATAATGGAGAAAGTGAGACTGACCGGTTGCGTACTGCTTGTAAAATGCGTACGTGCAGTACGTTGCGTTTCTCCAATCACAGCTCACAAAGCGGAATGTATGGTAGGAAATCATCAGTTATGGAAATGCACTCATTTCTGTTATTCATACTCGGATTACGGCGCTTTATCCAAAAGGCCTCGAGGGTTTTCCTAGCACCGATATCACTTTCGTACGCCAGTATCGTGCATTTAACGTTGAAGTCACAACCAGAATGACTTTCCCTTCTATGTTTTCCAAGTGGTGCGACCAAACTTTCCCTTCGTTTACTAGCCAGATGTTCTTTTATACGTACACCCAACTGTCTCCCAGTTTCTCTGATGTACAAGGCGTTACATGTTGAACACTGGAGCTGGTAAACCACAGATCTTTGCGCGCAGTCTCCTACCTTTCCATACGGGCAGATCACGCAGTTATCCATGATACAGTTCCGGTCGTAGAGACGATTTCTGACCAATTGGTGTTTAATGTTGTCTCTTGGTGTACTAATCAAGATAACATCATTGGCCAGGTCGGCTCTTCTCAGGCACTCTTGTATAACTGCACTAAAGTGATCCGATACAAAAGGAAGTTGTAGATACAACTTATTTTGAGCTCCATCCGTGCCGCTACATCGACGACTGTTTTGTAATCACATCGACTCAATCCGAAATGGATGAACTATTCAACATTCTTAACAGTCAGTCGCAGTACATCAGGCTCACTCGAGAAGTCCCGCGCGATGGTTGGTTACCTTACCTGAACACCCAGATCAGGGTAACCAATGGCGTTTTTAATGTGAAATGGTATAGAAAAGAAAGCTTCAAAAATATTATCATTCACGCACTTTCGGCATACCCCAGAGCTGTCAAACGAGCAGTATTGCGTAACATGTACAAAACAGCTGTGGAGGTGTGCACCGGTGACGAGGAGCGAGAAGAGTCCAGAAGATTAGGTCATCAAATTGCTAATCTTAATGGTTACACAGCACGGCAGCGGAAGGAACGTAGCAGACCGAGGCTTTTTCCATACGGAGCTCAAAATAAGTTGTATCTACAACTTCCTTTTGTATCGGATCACTTTAGTGCAGTTACACAAGAGTGCCTAAGAAGAGCCGACCTGGCCAATGATGTTATCTTGATTAGTACACCAAGAGACAACATTAAACACCGATTGGTCAGAGATCGTCTCTACGACCGTAACTGTATCATGGATAACTGCGTGACCTGCCCGTATGGAAAGGTAGGAGACTGCGCGCAAAGATCTGTGGTTTACCAGCTCCAGTGTTCAACATGTAACGCCTTGTACATCGGAGAAACTGGGAGACAGTTGGGTGTACGTATAAAAGAACATCTGGCTAGTAAACGAAGGGAAAGTTTGGTCGCACCACTTGGAAAACATAGAAGGGAAAGTCATTCTGGTTGTGACTTTAACGTTGAATGCACGATACTGGCGTACGAAAGTGATATCGGTGCTAGGAAAACCCTCGAGGCCTTTTGGATAAAGCGCCGTAATCCGAGTATGAATAACAGAAATGAGTGCATTTCCATAACTGATGATTTCCTACAATACATTCCGCTTTGTGAGCTCTGATTGGAGAAACGCAACGTACTGCACGTACGCATTTTACAAGCACTACGCAACCGGTCAGCCTCACTTTCTCCATTATTTCGCGAAGCTGAGCGGCCCGTCCTGGTGGAATTAACGTGAGTTAACCGTTGTTCGTAATTCTGCTCTATTGTAGTCGCATGGGGGATTGTAACGTTCAGTAGTAGAAGGTTAGCTGTGAGCGAGATGGTAACATTGCAAGACGTTTCGATATGCTCAGGCCTTTGAGAACGACGAAATTGTCGAAACGTCAGGCATAATAAAAATTCCATCATAAAAAACCTGTATGGCACAACAATAACAAGAGTCTTGATTCCATTTCACGGAAAAAAGGGTTTGAATTAAGAAAGGATTAAGCCCGTTTATGAGGTCCTCTTTGTCTAAAATTGAGCAGGAAAGGTAAGGCCGATTTTATTAAAGTTTGATGAGAACGATAGGTCTTATGAATCCACCCTTGTGGCAGCGTTTTTCCTCAGATAGATTGAAGAATAGCGGAGTAGCCATGCCGATTTCTGTCGTCTGAGAATTCAAATTTATAAGCACTATCTCTGAGTGTGCAGTATAAGATTGAAGAAAACGACAAAAAGACATTTTAGGGCGGAAACTGTATTTCCAAATGAATTACGTGGGTTTCCGGACGATGACTTGTATTGATCAAATTCGAATTCGCTCAAACAAAGAAAAGATATTGTGTTTTAACCCAATATGTATACATATCGATTTATTCATATGTGCACATGTGTTCTTTGTATGCTCTGCGTATATATGTCTATCCCTAAATGTATATCTTGTCATCAGTGGTCTCGAAGTAGTCTCGCCAAATGTTCATAGATGGGCGTGTTGTGAGAAGGAGGTGAATATCTGCGGACGGGAGAAGGAGAGCAAATCGCTCTTTCGCCTGGCTGAACGGTCTCCAATGCCCACTGTCTCGCCTCATCCTGGCACTTAACCCAAGTGTTAAATATTTGTCCAAAATAATTCACCTCGTCCTATATTTGCGTTCCTGTGCGCCTACTGAATCGCGTCTTGCTGAGGTGTAAAATTGTTATCATTAGCACTGATAGCGATGGCATCATTTGGAATCGAGTTTCATCAATATACTTTCCCTGAATGTCTCTTTTCTCATTTTCAAATTCATTCCATTCCATTTTCTCCCACTGTTGATGGGAAGCTAACCTAATGATCAAATCGGCTTCACTTTCTTTGATGGAATCGCAACAAAGTGATCTTGCAATTCTTTTTTTTTCTGGATCGAACTCTACTATGATCCGTCGTTCTCCGCTGTGGATTTGATTCGGCGCCTGTTCCACTTAACGAAATGTTTAGCCTATGTCGCGTAATCGCTGAACATACTGAAGATTTAGTCTCTCTCGTCTTCACATATCATTTGAATGCATCGAAACAATGTTTCGTACAGCATTTTGCTCAGAATATTCGTCGGAGTTCTGAACAAAGAGTCCCAGGTGGATTTCATGAACAGTCCATCGCTAAACTGGAAATCAGCCAAACTTTCAAGAGATCATCGTTTTTCGCACGTACACAAATAAGGCCTCTTCATATATATGTCGATAGAAATGATTCATAAAACGACATTCTTGGGCAGCTCAGGCGGTTACCACGAATGTTTACAAACCCGAAGCAAACTATGTTTGCTAAAGGAAATCCTAGAGAGAAGAATGCCAAGGTCAGGTCCAACCTGGATTCTCCCTGATGGTTTCCATTAAGACTAGCCTGGCGCTTACGGACAAAACCATAACGAATCTCATCTCCCACCTCCAAAGTGCGTTGTCCTGGCGTGTTTCATTTATACTCCATTGACTTTCATTAGCAAAGCTGAATTGATGCTGATTTCAAGGTTTAAAAATTCTATCTTCTTCAATATTTTGGGCAAAATTCTTCGTTACAGTGTCAGCCATAGATTTCATAGATAAATGAAACTTCTTGTAAAAAATTTCGTGCAAAATCTGTTAAAAATATGACATTGAAATTGGTTATGATAAGCATGTTGGTGACCGATAAGACTGGTTTGTTCCACGGGAATCCTCGTAATAAAGCGATTTCGGAAGTTTGTACTTGATGAAGAAATGATTGTGGTTACAGATGCGTATTTATCAAATGCATAATTTCAGCTTGAATGAGGCGCTTATATATCATGCAAGCAAATGAAATAAGTACCAGGTGTTTCAGCAGGTGCCAGGTCTCTTCTGCCAGGCCTCAGCCTAATTAGGTCCTCATTATATTATTGGTCCCTCGTCGGCGCTTGCTTTTGGATTTCTTCGAAACTGATACTTCGTAAAAAGATCAGCAGCGCAAGTTGACTCGGAAGGAGCAGTTTTGCGTTCCAACTAGTTTTGTTTTTCTACAAAATGTACAAAATTTCGTTATAACTTTTTTACTTCCTACAGACTTGTTTTAAAGGTTTCACGCGTGTGGGAAGGTAGCAAGTTTCTTGAGCTGCAACCACTGCCATAGAGAACTCCGTAATTCATTGTCATAAAGGATTTATTGAATGTTCCTAGAAGGTTATTAATCTGAGAAGTGCTGTGAATATAGTAGTCATGTTTCATGTGTGGTCTAGCTCTCTCTCTCTACGCGAGATATCATCTGCCCCAATTTTGTTTTCACTGGAACGGTTTGGCGCATATATGACCTGTGTTATTCAATTCCCTTAATGCACTGCCGACATTCGCAACACGGCGAATTTCACGTTACAATATCCGCCTTCTTACCGATTTCAAAGTAACAAGCCAGGATTGTACGAAAATTCTATGATCGAAATCGGAACCACTGCTTGGTCACATGTTTATCTAACATCACCATAAGTGCAACATCCATCGTTCCGGCTCGCCGGCTATATTTCCTGCCTTTATTGATTTTTCACTCGAAGTGAAAACGTACTAACATCTGTCCCTAATGTCCTGGTACTGCGTCCTGAACTCTATGCACCTAGAACCATTCCTATCGGCAAGATTTCCTCGGCCAATTTCTACCATTCACTTTCAAATGTGTGACATCGTAACCATATACTGTATGTGAACTATCCGAATAAGACCAATCAACTGGCTGTTCTGAATGAAGTTAGGAAACTGAATCCACGCACCAAACTTCTGCCCGATATAGAAACTCTTTAGGATTAGAGGGGCACCCTTGTTATCCTGTTACCGTACCCTCAATACTAGAGGGTGGACACTAAGGATAAGATGTGACGTGAATGACTTATTTGAAGTATACTTTTGATAAGGACCAGTGAGCGTCTCACGTATCACAAATTCTGCCCAAGCTCTATCGAATTTCTTGCACCTTATGATCCACCCAAGAACTCCTCCTCAATGAGGCCTAGACAAAGATGTCCATTCCCGTCATTCAGAACCGTGTGCTTGGACCACTGGAGGCCGAAATGTGAGACCACCTTAGGAGTACCCCATACTGTATCGTTACTTTTCAGAAGTATGCTTCAAATGAGTCGATTACGCGTCATGAGCCCTTATCTTTATCCCTATATTGGAGAGCACGATGGGGTGCCGCTCACCCCCTTCCAACAAGTTTCGTTTTTTTGGGACTTACCGCACAATTATTTAAAACTTTCGATTCTGAGAGCTTCGCGATCCCTGTGACGTTTCATTACATTATTATTTTGGATTGGAATGTAAGCATTGTGACTACATAGATTTGTGGGTATGAGTGTCAGATCGTAGTGCTCGGGGCCGTAAAAATGAGAAATAAACGAAAATATTGAAAGCTGAAATGTTCATTCTGTTAATGGGAAGCCAATTAGTTTCCTCGTTGACCTACGCTGACCTCTTCAGCTACCGCTGTTGGCGTCCATTGTTAGCTTACCGGCACCGCCTCCATATAATCCCTCCCATATTAGCTGGTCCGACTCCACGTTCGCGTTAGTCAATATCGAATCAGACTAGAATTCCTAGTATTCCAGCAGCCTTCAGCTTTTCTTCTGTTCGTTTCTGAAGGCATTCTGTCCATTCTGTGCTGTCCACTAGTCTTTGGACGATATCTTTGTCGTAATTTAGCAGTTATTTGTGATTACTAGTAGTGCTTTTTTATTATCTCACTATATGTAATGGTTTCGCTGCCAATAGGCCCACATGTTTTTGCACTTGTTCAACTTTTCGGCGCTATCGTAATTGGAGGGGCATTTTTGTGCACTAATTGCTGATTCAGTAATCCCAGTTTTTGAAGTCGGAGGAAGCCTAAGGGACGAAATCAGTCCCCTTTTGCAAAGAGGTACGAGGTAAATTAGCTTTTTCAGGTGTTCAGAAGAAATGAACTATTGTCCGTTTTTGAATTCGTTGGGACCTCTGCGCCGAAACGTTCCCTAAGCTACATCTGGGCCAACTTCCCCAGCTCGCGTCAGGCTTAGCTGGGCGGCATCGATCGGAACAATCAGCATGGAAAGCAATATGTTCAATAACTACACTGGGAATGGAATGGTTTTACATCCTAACTGCGGGAATAGTGTTTGGCAGGTTTTGGAACAGCGACCCAGCGCCGGGCCGTTCAGAACCGTGTGACGGTGATTTTCTTTTCATCTGAGTCTTTTGCATTGAGAGCGGAATTTCTAAAACAGCCGCTAAGGAATTCCAGATTCAGCGCTATCATGCCCAAAACTCATTGTCATGATTGTTTTGGTTTGAATACTCTTTGTCATTGACACTGAAATCACGTTGAAACCAACGTTAACGGTTCTACGATGGAGGCTGATCATCAAAAGCTCCCCCAAGAGCTTCACAAACTTCGATTGCCACCGTTTTTCAAATCTATCTGTAAAATTAGTTCATGCGGGAAGTGGCCTTTCTAGCATTACATTTGTAATTTGTTTGAACAAAATTAGTAACAGAGACAATGGTGGGTAATTTGCAGTGGGCCATGGAAAGTTTTCGGGGCTGGCTACTTCGGAAACATAAAGAATTAAAAGAAAAGTTTCGCAAAAGCTGACATACTTTGACAGTGTTATGCTTATCAAACCATTTTCCCAGCTGTATGCCATTGTCAAAATGAATTTATCGGCTGGAAGCCCAACTATCCTGAATCAGAAAACGAGAAGAGCGTTGGGTGCAGACTACACACCACAAATTACGATAGATAAAAAAAAAACACGAGCGAAAGCCAGTTTTTCGTGGTCGTCGTCACTTGTGGTGCGAGGTCTGCACTCGACGCTCTTCTCGTCTTCCGAAGTAAAAGGTACAAGACCCTAACTGTCAACGGGTTTATTCCAGTTAGAGTGCGAGGGCATCATGATGCAGTTTCTCGGCGAACTAATACGAAGTCGAATCCAGCTTTTCACGCATGTCAAGTGACTGCCCCAACCCCCCCCCCCCAACCCCGTGGACTGGCTACACTCCCTCTGGCTCCGAGATACCCTAGCTTCTTTAAAAAATTGCATCATGATGCCCCCTAGGTGGATAGTCCCTTGTCAACAAAAAAAAAAGAACGTGGATCTGCTCTCCATTTCTTTCACTTTACTTCAGTTTCTTTCTACTGCAAAAGGAACGCATATCATCAAGCGGATCTGGTCGAGCTTTATATGGCGGTACTCGAAAATCATCACATAAAGGTCGAAGCACGGTTGGACGGTTGCAAAAGTTTTTTTTTGCATTTTCGAGTGGTCTCGCAAAGCACAGAGTGGCCCTAAATTATAAAACTGGTACCGCCTGCCCGTCCTGCCCCCGCTCATTCCAATAAGTTTTTTTTTCAAAAAAAAGTCTTAAAAAACGTTTACAATCTCACAATTTGTTGCGAGGCTTTCTTTTTAGGTCTGCATGCCCATTTTGCACTCGAGACTTAGGGAAAAGGGCTCATTTTTCTATCGAATCAAAACCACGATAGAGCCTGCTTTTTTAAATACATTTAACAAAAATCATTTCCTGAGATCCGCTCATACTTTTAAAATTCTATACCGGCCACCTGCCGCGTTCTCGATCATTCAACTGCTTAATTAGTCTAGATATTATAGCAGAGGCTACCATGGCAATATTATCGGTCGCAACCACTTTGTCTCTTCCTTTCACCTTAACCTCTTTTCTCGCTTTTTTCTCTTTCCTTTTAGACCAAAAAGAATTTCCATTTGTGAAGATTATCTTCTGGAAAGTTTTTATTGAACTCCTTTCTCCAATCTTAGTACTGTCCTTTTTCTATTCAACCAGTCGTGGATGCGTCATGTTTTCGGAAACCGACCACTAAATTGAAGCAATTGGGTGGTCGGTTTCCGAATACCTGACTCACAATGTCCGTATTCATGCTATTATGCATACTATAACTATGTTACTATATAGTGTGGAATTACAAGTGTATGGCAGTGATCTTTGTTGGAATATGTCATGATTTCGAGTGTCACTTCTTAATATCGTTAATGTTGCAGACGTATGTTAAATCTATTGATATATCAGCTTTCACTTTCCTTGTTATAGTCCCCGCTACTAATGGTAATGCCTCCATCCCGTCGCTGGCGTTCACCACCGACCTAGGCCGAAGTAAGCAAACCAGCCAGTTTGGCTTTTCTGCTGGGGCCGTATGGTGAATGTTTAGGAGGAGATGGGGTCCCTGACGGTCAACGGACTACTTCAGCTTGGTCCTTGAAACCGCCTCAATTTGATGCTTGCCTCAATACTAAGCCTTTGAAAGAGAACGGACCTACGAGAGAGCGCAGGTCGGGCCTTTCTTCAAGGTTAAGCCCTGAGGTAAGCCAACCAACCCCTTTGGTGGAACCTAGCTGCACCACGTCGTCATCATTCTCCCACCGTACCGACCAAGTTCAAGTAGTCCGTCGAGGACCCCATCTCCTCCCCCAACATTCAGCATAAGGCCCCAGCAGAAACTTCAAAAAGGGCTAGTTTGCTTACCTCACCTAGGCCGATCTAGCAGCAATCATGAGAGGGCTTACTTCGCACCTGTGCAATAAGCTAACAGACGATGACACTGCGATCAGAGATTCTTAGAATCCATTCACTTTGTAGAGCAACTAGTGCTCCGTTCTAAAATGCTCGTAGTTATCATGGAAAATGCGAAATCAACAGTAAAGACATTCCAAACGATTTCGAGCAAGAGAGGGACTGCGGGTCAAAATAGCAACTTTTTGGAAGATATATTCCACTGCTTTCGGAAACTTATGAAATATCTTCCAAATCGTCGAAACCGTTCCCTGGACGAACTTATGAGCTAGTTTCGTTTACTGCTGTTTTATTGCAGCATTCCGTTGCGAAAGTTTTACAAGAAAGTTGGGTTATGAGCAAAACTCTTCGCCTCAGCCGGGAATCGAATCCACACCTTTCGCTTTCCTGGCATTTGCACTACCGGGTTACCTTACAAAGGGGGTCTTTCAGGACAAGTCACGCTTTTGCAAAATGGTTTTTGCATATTATAGGGATGCATGTAAGGAACACAAGATCATGTTTCATTTTCTCTGAACAAAAAGCTGGTGCAAAAATGCGCTAAATGTCAAAATCGGATGTCATATTCATCGTCAGCATCATTTTGAAGGGTTGGCGGCGTACTTAAACCCGGTCCTCTAAGCCGCCTCTGATCCATCTCTCGTCTGCGCTCTCTCACCTTATCAGCGGCTCATGACCATTGTGATCACTCACATTCAAACTTTTGTCACACTGTAGCTGGCTCACTCACCTCGAAGTCCCTCCCTCCTACAAGGCTTAGTCCTAGGGCTCCAAGCTTCCTCCCAAGGACTTGAAGCAGGCGCCGTTCTCTGATCGTCTGTGCTCTTCGCCATCCGTGGCAGGAACATGGAAGAAAGTTCCAGTAGTCCGTAAACCGTTTTGAAGCCAGCAAGTGGACGCCAGCCTTCAACGCAAAATTATGTCGCCGTGGGGGATCGAACCATTATGGGTATGATTCGTCACTTTTTTGATACTGTTCAGCGAAGCGAAAGACGATTTTGTGGTTCATACGCGTTCCTACAATATGCGAACCGTTCCTGAAAAGCGCGGCTTGCCCTAAAAACCTCCCTTGTCAGTCTATTTTCAAGGTACGTTTACCGCAACTTATCAGGCACGCTTACCACGCGATAGGTCCGGAGATCAAATCCTGGGTCGTGAGCCGCCCGGGTCGACCAAGCCTTCCATCCATCCAGGGTCGGTCAATTGGTACCAGGCTTGTCTGGGAGGATAAAAACACTGACTTGAACATCGGCTGGCCCCGCAATTCATTGTACGGGCCACATCGCATTCAAACGCCGCTACGAATGTACGAATGGAAGTAGAATGCGTGCCGCATCCCAAAAAGGGACTAATCAACGGCAAATGCTTTATCCTTTATCCTTTTTTTTATCAACACCCGTATGTGTAACGTATGAGGCGAAAAGTTTTGCCTATAATCCAGCATTCTTGTGAAACTTTCGTGGCGCAAATGCGGCGTTGAAGCAGCAGGTACCAAACTAAACAAAGTCGACATTAAAGAAGGAATTCACGATTAGAATGAAGGTGGAAGAAAGGGAAACTGACCTAGTTGAGGGACCCACGGACCTCCTGAGGGTGCGAACAGACGCGCAATTCGCATGGAAAAATTTGACTTCGGCGACCTATCATGCTTCAAAGCTGGCGGGTCCGGCGATCTCCGCCCACCGATCATCTGATCACTCGCCGTAGTTCAATACGTGGCGAGAGATTAGATAGCTGAGAGAGCGTAGTGTTGAAGAGGACACAGCGATGAGAATCGCATCAATGCTCGAATCAACGGGCAAGGAAGGGGTACCATTTCCCGGGTTCTGGGCCGTTTCTCATGATTCTTCCTTCTTTCGTGTGCCACTCACCATCCCTAGGTTAATTTGAAATGGGTTGTTTTTTCATCGTGAATTCGTCCTTTAACGAGAGCTCTTAGTAACATCTGTGAGAGCTCTTAGCCTGGAGGTTCACTGCTAGTGTCGGACGTTCATCCCATTTCTCGAGCTGTAATATCATAAATGCGCATCACGTTTATCGCCTGATTATCGCTGTTAACAGGAGACAACGCGGTGTGACACGATTGCTGCTAATTGACGCTAAATTGTGGTCACAGATTTCTCCGCGTGAACGGATGAAGTTTGGAACGTTTATTTTCATAGTGTTCTCCGTCAGGGAGCATTATTCATCCTTTCCGATAAGATTTGTTTTCTTTATGCTGTTGTCCAATACGCGCTCGCATCGAACGCGTTCCTGATGTAGTAGTGTTCTTCAACAACAAGAAGAACATTTCGGCGAAGATTATATAAGGATACAAAAACATGCGCAGAGATTCTCTCAGATATGCTCAAGTTTCCAAAACGAGAGACTTCGCCATCTGGCCGTCGACCAATTCCTTTTTCGTAGAATACCCACTATCCTTCCATTCTGAAGTTGAAGTTTCTTTTGTTTGTACGCTGAATTGCTGGGACCAGTTGTTTTTTGGGTTTGTATGATTCCAGACTAGACTGGGATCACAGAAATGATGTCAGGTTCGGGGGCCAACAGGAGGCCAGTGGCGCGGCGGGAAGGTAGTGACGCAGGCGAGCCAGCGGGTGAGTCGCAGCCAGAGTCAACTGTGCGTTGCCCAGTTCTCAGCGGCCACGTTGCGCAGTTTTGCCCGGTTAGACACGTTCTCTCGCGCGAACATTCACACCCGCATGCTCGAACCGTCTGTGCACTCCGCCCATACAGCATGCGTTGAGGATCTCTCAACGTGCCGCTGAGAACTGCGCAACGCACGGTTGGCTCGGGTCGCAGCAGCTGCACTAATCGCGTCAAGTTAGGTATAATGTACTCCGATACGTCCCACATCGCACATCAGCAGTGTGTCTTTCAAGGGGGGCTTCAGGACGTTGAACGTTTTTTCAAAGTGGTTCTCTGTACATTGTAGAGACTCATACGGAGAAGTCAGAGCCATGGTCCATTTTCCCTGAACGCTCCTAAGAATGTCAAAACAGCGGGAAGAAATGGTCCAAAGTTCGATCTTCCATTTTTTTGAATAAAATTTTTGCAGTTCATTTTGGCGCACGTCAGTGACATGTATTCTCGACGATGGCACCATTTGGCGGCAATCTGGGGGCGCCAGACTATATTGCAAAAATTAGTCATCACCGAAGGTCGCTCTGGACCATTTCTTCAACACTGTTTTGACATTGCTGGAGGTGTTCAGGAAGTATGGATCATGGTTCTCTGTTCCTCGCATGAGCAGCTACAACATGCAGGAAACCATTTCGGAAAAGCGGTCCGTGTCCTGGAGGACCTCCCTTCCTAGCGTTTTCGCCGCGCGACGGGCCCCCTGTTCGATAAAGCAGTATCCATGAGGGTTTCTGCCCTGCCGTACGCGTATTGTGAGCCTTGTTCATAGTCTACGACGTCGGAGAATTGTTGAACAGGTACAGATACGTATGGAATGGGAGAATCGGAGAATCGTAGATCTGAAGGATCCACGACTAGATGCGGTTGGAAATTTTCGGCCCTCATATCGCACCCTCACTTGGGACGTATCGTTGTGGGGGTATCGCACGGTTATGAAAAGGCGTAGTTAGAGAATTTTGATCAGGAAAGGTAGTGTCGATATTTGGTGTGACGATTGCATATGTTACCGAATATTCAAAAATATTAGAAGAACACAACATCACTATTCTAGTTGCTGTTGATGCTCCCCCTCCCCCCGTCTCT
Organism: Ostertagia ostertagi; assembly: GCA_036418205.1. Lineage (NCBI taxonomy): Eukaryota > Metazoa > Nematoda > Chromadorea > Rhabditida > Trichostrongylidae > Ostertagia > Ostertagia ostertagi. The sequence goes on along the minus strand of MU911823.1, from coordinate 139,961 downwards.
AAATTGACTATTCAAAGTAGACTAGCAACTTTCCGTTTGATTTACCTGGTTTCCCAGTAATTTTACAAAATTATTATTTGGGGAACACAAGTGAATTAAAAATAAGCAAGCATATAGACAATTCAAGGTGTGTTCATATTTCTTATTCGAAAAAAACCCCATGAACATGCTCTTATTAAAAACCAGCTTGACTTTGCAGTATCATTTGATGAGGGATCGAGAGTTAATGAATTCGCTTCAATTTTTTGTCCGATTTTTTTTCAGCGGCCTTCTATAGACCGCAGTAGCCTTCAATTTCAGTTCCGATCCATTCCCCACGTGAAAAACCAGCCCTATCGTTTTCGTATTCGGCACTCAATTATACCTCATCGTCATGAGCTGCCGCCTTTCATTTTCGTCGACCTCGGAAAACCCTCATAAAGAAATTTTTAGTGGAATCCATTTGTACTTTCGGCAAGTAAATTCATCAGCGATGATTATAGTTAAAATGTCTTTTTACCTCAAGCTATTTGTGCTCTTTCACAAGTCATGTGAGAGCTCAAATCATTACGTAGTTATAGTTGCGTTTTTGTCTTAGAAAGTGGTCCCAAATTGCACACAAAATTGCTAGATGGCTGAATATTTGGCACGCATTTTTCAGACAAAGTTTGGGAATTTGCGGTTGAAATTAGGCCTTTCCCCGAGAAGGCTGCAGTGGTACGCAACAAGGGCGCATGCATATATACAGCTTTTGTGATGATTTGAAAGGCCGAGGCGCTAACCATAAGGCTCCAGGATTCAGTATTGGCCCCACTCAACACCGTTAAAGGAATATTGCTCGGAAAAATCATGATCCCAAGAACTGAAGTATTGCTTTCGTTTTGATTAGAAATTCGAAAACTCGAAAAGGCTGTTACGCGTTCGAATAGCCCACGGACGTCTTTCACGAATGCTGGCGATGGGGATGCTCAATCTTGGTTCCTGGAGTGCGTTCACTAGAAGCTCTTTCTGGCCTTCTGCTTCGTTGTTCACATATTACACTTATACTCCATCCTATTTCATCGATCGGTTTGTTTCCACTCTCCAAAATCGCGCGCTTTAACCCGATTCTCTCATTGCGTCGATTGGTACGTAGCCGGCTAAACGCCGTCTTCTTTCCATACCTCGCCTGGCTCTGTCTCCTGGTCCTTCGATAGTCCATAACGTGTAGTTTTTGTACGTTTGTTTCTCTTCAGAAAACGAATCTTCATGAGTGAAACTTTGCGTGCTATTTCCAGTGATCACAACTGACATATTCATGTTAAGAAAGAGTGCAAGAACTTTCCGCGCAAGATTCCTTTAAGCCTGCCCACAAATCAGTACTATTTCGCCTCGAGTCAGGAGTTTTAATTTCATCTTTGTCGACGGTTTCTTCCCACTTTTCATTACTGGCGTTACACTTCACAGCTCCACTGTCACTTGCGAGCGCAATAATACGTCAGAACTTATCCGAACTAAACCCGATTTTAGCCTCTAAATGGTGAGAGGACGGCGGTTCTTAAAGGAGATTTTTCTAAAGTTGGAATCTGTGTCACATGTTCAGATGAAATTCTCAACACAGTTTGCTATCCCCGGCCCTTTGGGTCGCAAGTGAACTCGTGCTTATTTACTTGTTTACTCCTCATATTTCATCGAGCGGTGCATTTCAAAGAGCGACTCTTTCGAATCTACGAACCAATTTCGATGAGAAAAGCCTGAGAGGTCTCTGGGTCAATACACGATGCATTTGAGGGCCAGAAATTTCTGACAAGCAAGCGTTATCGTAAGGAACTGACAAGATTACATAGTTACGTGGATAAAACGTATGCTCGGGATGTTAGCCCTTCCTTTTTTTTCCTTCTACGAAATGATCAGTTGCTCTCTGCCGTTCTTCATTGTACGATAACAGCGATATTCTATCTGATTTATTCATATATTTTTATCAGAACCTTCTGCTTCTGCTTCATACATTCGACAGCGCCCAACACTCGGTGGACGGCGTGCGGGCTTACCACCCAGTACGAAGTAGCTGGAAAATGAGTGAGTCGTTGATATACCTTTGATATGATTACTTTTTTAATTCGAAATCTTCGGTACATATTTCTCTTTAAGATAAAAGTAATCAAAATTCAATTTGGTACACATAAGGGTGCTCGAATATGAATCGTGCCAATGTTTGGTCCATTAATGTTCTGAAGAAGCACCCAGGATGAGTTTAGGTGGATGAAATCTTTAGTAGGGACGGTAGTAAAGTGCCATAGACTGGGAGTTAAAGTTGGTGAACTACGGCCGTAAGCGGTGAATAATAAAAGAGACAGCCAGATGACCCCGCTTTGAATGGCAAACTCCACTACATTCCTAGCAGAAGTCGCGTCGCCATGGACTTGAACCATGTAATGCATCTCCCATGAGCGCGACGTTTGCCACTGCACCACAAAGCATTGCTGGGTTTCTTTGAAAGAATTGTAGAAAGCAAGGTAGTAACCTATGAGGGTTGCAAAGCATATAGGATCATGGAGGATTGATCCCGCGAGCAATCCAACGTCAACAAGGAACAACCCCATTGCGCCAATCGACGTTTTGAAACGTGGGATCATGGCCTAGATGATTGTACAGGGGTGAAATGCTCCCACGATCAAAGAAGGAGTTATAACTCTATCAATAAGAGGAACACTGCAGGGTACAGCTGATCACCTTATGAAAGTTAACAATATTATCGATAGCTCTAGTGGCTTCCTTGCTGCCCACACTCAACACCTTTCACAAACCCCTTTCTTCAGTGCGCTCTGCACATGGCAGGGACGCAGAGATGTTTAGCGCGACCAATGCATGAGGTGCAGAGAAAGGGGAAAGCGTATGAGGACTGAAGAGACGCAGATAGACGGCGACTAAAATGTACTCAGGGGTACATTTCAGTCGCTCTCTACATGACTTTCTGCGTCTCTGCAATCTCCATGCACTTCTCCTTTCTCTACCAGGTTCGCCGTCTAGGCAAAATGCCACCTTATACATTGGCCACTTAAGATGTTGCCTAGACCTCGCCCATTGCAGCAGGTCGGCGCGAGTTTCCCGCCTTTCCCAATGCTTTTTAGGTGCGGACGAAGGCAACGTCAACGCGACCTAGTGGCCAACTATAAACTAGCCGTTTAGGAGACTTTACTACCGTCCTAGGGGATACTTTAGAACTTTCATGAAGGTCGCAGATGTCCCATTCCCCTAACTCTAAAGAGCACAACAGGGGCCAGCAAGGAGTACTTCGACGCAGTACATTCCCATTTTTCTCGTCCGTAGGATGGGGTGTCTAAAGCTATCTCATCAGTTGTGCTCTCTCGCCTGCCCTCTCTTCTCTGCGCTCAGTCCCTCATTGCCTTAGCGAATTACTAACTGATTTAGCCTTTGATTTGGCGTTTTCTTCGCATTACTTTTCTTTTTTTCTACTGCCGGCCCTCTTCGATCCAATGCTTCCATTTCGCACAGACCACACTAGTTTAATACTGGGGCGTGGCTTATCACAACACATAAATAGCTGCGGATAATGAATATTAGGCAATGAGGAGGAAAGAGAAGCTTGATATTGACGAAACACATCCAATTTAGGAGCCGAAGTTCCACCGCCAAAACTCCACCCAGAGCTCGTTGAATCTCTTCGCGTTCTTTTCGACATCCTGGATACGTCACGTACTGGACGAGTGCGATACGAAACGGTAAACCTTCAAAACTTGTCGTCTGAGGTTTTACTTGCTTGGAACGTCTGATTTTTCATAACAAAGGAAAGAACAACGAAAACTGTAAAAATTACGTCTAAATTTTTTAATACTAAATGGGAATGCTTATGAGGTGGTTACTACATAACATCCGCATTGCATCAGCTCTAAAGAAGGATGCGAATGCTCTTCAACTGATTACACTTCATCAGCTCGAGCCCATCTCTTCACTTCATGACTATTTAGATAAGTGCCTGCAATAAAAGAAATATCTTAGTTTGTTTTCACGAAAAACTCACACATCTCCCTGGATATCCGAGCTGTCGAATTTTTCTGGAATGTCGATGATCATTTTAACGGTGGCTACTACAAACTTCAGCATATGGAACCTTTCGACTACTTGACTGGAGGCTCGTCGCGTGTTGAGAAAGCGTAGACGCAGTTAAGTCAGCGGACGAGTCGCAGCTATGCTGATTACGTGACTACTTTGCTCCATGGAAAAGCTCACCGGCGGCGCGGACGCGTCCGCGTGTCGGTGACGTCACTACGGCGGCTAGAGAGCGAGCAAGGGCCAGTTTTGCCATCGTTGCTTCAATATATTGAGTACTTCTGGTATCTGTCGTGCTCTTACTGCACTGTGTGATAAGTAGAAGTGAGTAGGAATCGAACACGAAGAACACTCAGCTCGTTCAAGTTATTGACAGTGTATTCCTGAGGGTTTTCACATGAAGCCTCGACTTCTCATACATTTTCAAGAAGTTTCAAATTCTAGAGCAAATGGTACTTGAACACAATCATTTAGCTAGTGCCAGAAACCCAGCTTTATTCAAGTAAAGTAGTGAGGGCGCAAGCCACCTGCCCCCTCCTTCGAATCTGCCGCGGCTGTGCTCCCATTTTAACGTCATCGGCAAGCGCTCGCGTCCGTGTCGCCGGTGAGCTTTTCTCGCCCCCTGACTACTTGAACTCGCCCCTGTGTTCTCTGCGCGGGAGGCCAGAGTACATACGATTAGAGGACGGTACCTATGTAGCTCGGCTCCATATCTCATGCAGGAAGGTGAGAGCCTTGGGACTAAGCTTTGGAGGGACGAGGGACTCCGGCGTGGGTGAGCCAATCACACTGTGGTAAAGCTTTAATGCTCGGGATCACAGTAATTATAAGCCGCTGTTTAGACGAGAGAGCCCAGGCGAGAGCACCAGTTCGAGGCAGTTTAAAGGGCTGAGTTCAAGTTGTCCGCAGACCGGCTGTGCTATGTGGCACATACTATAGAGCATTCTATTTAATTTGACGCGAACTCCTACTGCACGTGGTGCGACTCGTCCGCTCATCCGTCTACGTCTCTGCCTTCACGCAGCGTGACGGGCCTCCTGTCAGGTACCACAAATTTTCTCCCCTTGTGTGAATTATGCTGATCAGAACAGAGAGCATGCTGGAATTGTCTGTTATCTTTCTCATAAAAATTCTCGTATAACTAAAAACAGCTTGGATACCCAACAAATTTAATTTTTTTTTGCTGTACTCCATACACGAGACTTGGATCATGCATGAAAATTATGAAACCAAAGTAATAGCCGCTAGAAGAGATTAATGGCATTAGGTCAAGGGCATTTTAGTGAAGCCACTGGACCTCACCTGGACCGTCCAGCCATCGTGATCACTGCCTTTATACACATTCAGGGGAACCAAAAATAAAGTTTCAATTTAACAAGCCTAGTCTTCTGGTGTTTTCCCCTTGGCACAATTGCGCGCTAATCTCTGACGTCCTCTGCCAAACAGTTTGTAGCTTATTTATCGAAAGCTTCAACAGACCGCCGCAAGAGAATTCGCGATCGGCTTAGCGCAACAGAAGTGAGGATCCCCTCTTTTAATCACCCGTCTGGAGGCAAGTGTACAATGGTTGTTAATACACGATTAGCCTCTTTTCAGCACCCGAAAACTGCCCACAAAACCTTCGAACAGCATGTTTGAGATTTTTCGGTAGGAAGTGAGGATGGTGGCCGTACAGCATGGCGCTTACCTATAGATCCCTTAGTCATGTTAAGGTCATCATAATTACCTGTAATTCTACTATATTTTTTCATTCTCCGTTACGTTAGACCTTCGCTGCTGTCTGGTTAGCTGACTGCAACCATGTCTGAACCTTGAATAGGTTTTGATTTTGTTACCCGCTGTTTTCCGTCACTGTTCTTCATGCGGACGTTACCACAAGGGTGCTGAGTTATGAGCTGAACTCATTCAGGTTTTATCCTTAGCTAAGCCTTCTTGTGGAGGGGTCACAAAAATGATCTGTTTTCGTTTTTTCTGTATTTGCTTTGTGAACACTTCCGGCCAGAAATGTGTATTGTTCCGCTAGGTCTGCGTTCAGAAACTTTCAGGTCACCAATTTTTCACTCTGTAGGGTATATACGGGTAAACTAAAAACTAAGATCCGTCTCACAAGAATGCTGGGTTGTGAACGAAAATTTCTCCCCAGACGGGAACGAATCCGCATGCTTACCCTGCGAGTGCTTTACAAGTTACGCTACCGAGGCACCACTTCGTCCTAGCTCAGCTCTTCATAGAACCCCGGTAGCGTAGATGGTTGACTTCCCACTAAGCAAAAGGCGCCGGTTCTAGTCTCGTTCAGCGAAAGTTTTGTTCACAACCCAGCATTCTTGTGAGGCATTCGCAAGGCGAACTGCGGCCAAACACACCTGTTACCAAACTAAAACAAGTCAAAATTAAAATGAGTCTATTTTTACTAGGAGTTACGGGGCAGTTACATGCCTGTCTATGCTATGCTAATTTCAGTAATTTCAGTTGTGCGCAAGGTTCAGAGAATTGAAGCATCCGCAACTGCCACCTACATTCCTTTCTTGTGTTGGTAAAGTTGCTTCTGCGAATGGGTTCGTAAACTAATACTTCGTTGAGTACCGCAACGTCATTGTCTTTTTTTATCTTTTAGTCTGATTACCTTCGAGCGTTTTTTGACGGCAGCGAAGCTTTCTCATCGAGATTCATTCGAAATCAATAACAACAGCCTCTATCGTGTTCAAAGCGAGGGACTTTTAAGTCAAAAGTAAGTTTCCTGTACAAAATGTACAGCAAGTGTATAAAACTACTTCGTCTGCACGAGCCATCTTACGATATGAAAAAAGAATAGAGGTTTAGTGGTTACAGCCGTAAGCCTAAAGGCACATTGCGCTGTTAATTCTTTGGAACTATTTTTCGTGTGAACAATTCAACAACAACAAGAGTTCCGTCACCTTGTGAAAAATGCTGAATTTGAACGACCCCTGCCTCTGGGATGGCATCCCCTGCACACCCTCCCCCCATCCTACATTTCATGATTTTCATGGTTCTATTGAATATGATTCATTTTGGAACAATCAGAAACTCCGCCCCAGTACTCGAAAAATTCATCGAGAGGGTAAAGCCACAACAGAAATCCTTTGAAGTTTTGGAATTTCCATTATGTGGGAAATTGAGCTAGCTGGCTCGGTAACTGTAGAGGACTCGAGAGTGCGCCAACAAGAACGCTGGGGTCCTGTCACTCGATTGTGAGTGGATGCAGCTATAGCACGCCCCGATCGGCGGGGTTTGTGCGTCTGTTATATTCCGTCGCCTATTTTCTCTCATTGGCGCGTTGTATTTTCCTATCGTAGTACTGTTTACCTCTCGAAGGAGGAGGATCTTAACTTTAGTGCTTTAGGTGGTATCCTTTGATTTTTCATCGATGGCGGTCCTACTGGCATCTCTACCTCATTATAACTAGAATAATCACAAATTGTGATCGCGACTGATATCCCCACGAACCCTAGCCGATCATGAGAGTGATCATGATGATCACGAGAGTAGCTATAATTCAGACATAATTGATTGATTGCCGTTTCTTGATGCTAGTTTACCCTACCCCATCCGCCGTCCCCCCCCCCCTCCTCCACTCGTTGGCCGTTCGTCCGTTTTGGAGGAAGAAGTGGGTGTATGGGTTGGTCTGCCGACTGGCTGGTCTCAGAATAAAATACTAGATAAACAATCATGATGGTGGTAGTCGGAGAAGGGAAGGGGGATCGTATCGGGAAAGCCTTCTAAGACTGGTGGTAGTGGTGGGTCGCATCGAGACCCCTAAAATAAGGGCGGGAGGCTCGCAAAATTTTTGAAGAACTATGAACGCGGCGGTTGACACTGTTTAACAGTAGTTATTCAAGTTGATGTGTGATACTTTCGAGTCATACTTCCCTTACTGCCCTTTTCTACTTTAGTGTAAGATGCTGTGACAGGTACATAATAGGAAAGAAACCGTATTTATTTGTACTAAAAGCGTTCGGCCATCTATACCGTACTACACAAAGTGGAATTAGTTCTGGTTTCATTTCTAGAGCCCAGATATGAAAAAATTCAAAGCTATACATGATTCAACGCTGTAGCCTTTGACGCCCAACGGCGGATATTTTCAGTTTTGCCACATGGTTGACTCATTGTGTACACATTGCCCGTAGACGGTGTGAAATCAGGACTTTCAACCATAGACGTTCTACCCTCTCTGAACGCTGTTCGGTTGTTCGCACGACTTTTACCAAGTCTCCGATTATTTTACCTTCTCCGAGTGCCGGTTATTTTCTGTGCTGTAGAAAATGACATTTTCGGATTTGAATCGCACAAATCAGTCATTTCTGAATAGTTGGGTTAATATTTCCTATGGCACAGTAAGGCGAAAGTAACGAACCAAAATAACCAACGGCTAGGACCCACGCTCGGTGTTGAACAATCCCTTCCAGGGTGCGCCATGCATTCTACTTCCATTCAGAGTATCCGTAGCATTTTGAATGTGATTCGACCTTTACAATGAGTTGCAGAGCAGCCGATATACAAGTCATTGCACCCTCTAACACATATCTAAGCAGTTGATCAATCCCGTTGATGGGCGACCTGGCTACCTCGGATGGCGTGACCCAGGACTTGTTCCGCGGACCATGCCCGCCGCTTCCACTAGACTATTTCGCCCCAATTAAGGTAGACATTAAGAACAACATTAAAAAGAGCTCTAAGGGCCGAGAATGTTTACATGTAGGCTCTTGAGCAATGGCATATCTTCCGAACCACCTTCCCCCGCCCTCCCCCTTCCCCTCCTTCCGAGCGCTCAGCTGACAAACTCTGCAGCAGTGCATTAAATTTGAAATGAACGCCTGATTACTGTAGCTTCAAATGTTTACATTCGAAAAATCAATATTTCAGCTTTGATAAACGAAGAATGCAAGGCCCAGCTATGGGAGTGAATGGGTTGGATCGGCGGTCTGCTATATTTGGCAGTCAACCAACGCTCAACGAAAGCAGATACTTTCGAGCTCATAGTGTCGAAGGGGTGAGTGCATATTCTTTTCAGAACTGTCAATTTTACAGAAATAAAAGAACAGAAGTAATGGAACTGGCTGCTGTAACGGTCCCTCTAACGCAGTCCTTCGCATACCTTGATCATATCTGGTTTTGAGTGACCTACAAAATTGGACAATTCTTGTAGTGGGAAAACGGTTGATAATCAGAAAAAAGTTTTGTCGCTTATATGCATACCCTTTCATACCATAATGGCTTATTCTATGCTGCCACGCGGTTTCTTCGAGAACGTAGCTTGAATCCTTTATTGTTCGCACCAAGGAGACAATCTGTAGGAATGGAAAACTCCGAAGCTATGGAATCGTAGCTCCTTATATACGATAACTGAATGGGCGGAGCAGAATTATGATTACATTCCTTTAGCTTGATCAGCCGAGAGATTAGCTTTTCTTCAAGTTACAATGAGTCATCAGAGGAAATCAATGAAATTTCTAAGAGATAGTACAATGGATTGGAATACAAAGTTACATAAAAACAATCTAACCACAATAAAATGATTATCATAGAGTCTTCTCTATACTCCCCGGCTAATTGTGCTTGCGGCGAGCCATGACTGCTTTGACGTGGAGTTTCCTTACGACTTCTTCGAGGTGACTCGTTGCTGCTTCGACGCGTCGTATCCGTGCGACTTCGTCGAGGCGATCCGCGGCTGCTTCGAGGTGGCGTACTCATGCGACTTCGTCGAGGCGATCCGCGACTGCTTCGAGATGGCGTGCTCATGCGACTTCGTCGAGGCGATCCGCGGCTACTTCGAGGTGGCGTACCCATGCGACTTCGTCGAGGCGATCCGCGGCTACTTCGAGGTGGCGTACCCATGCGGCTTCCTTGAGGCGATCCGAGGCTGCTTCGCGGTAGCGCCTTGGTCCATTCCGCCAGCATCAGCTTTAGATCTCTCACCTTCTGCTTCAATTTCATCTCTTCGTCAATGAGCTTGTACTTCTCCCTCTTGAGCGCATCGATCTTTGTTCTCCTTTCAGGTGAAGCCACCCTTGTGTTCTGTTCCTCTTCAATTTTATGCCTGATTGAGAAGATCGCATGTTCCACTTTTGTTAGTTCTTTCTGATTAGCACGTATCGCTTCACGAATTGACTTGTCGTCCTTGGGATTAACGTCTGCTGCAACTTGAGACGGTGCTGTGAACTGCGGCTCGTACTCTGGACTATCTTCGATTTTGAAAAAGTCCTCATCCTTCAATTTCTCCGGTGAGGCTTCTCTACCCATACGATCTTGGATGGCCTTCAACGTCGAGAGGATCTCCGGCAGGATCTCGATTTTCTGCTCCATGGCATTCAGCTTGGAGATGACCTCATCCTTGAACTCATCGAATTGGTGGTCGCGCTGACGAAGTTCCAGAAGAAGGGTTTGGTAGCTGATTTTCTGGATGTCAGATCTTGCGTTTCGGACTTCCTGATCGACTTCGTCTATTCTTATGACCATGGCCAGTTTCGCGGCTTCGACGGATTCGTGAACCTCTTTCGTGAAGTCTTCGGTCCCTGATTTGAGGCCTTTCAACGACTTGCGTAGCGCTTCTACCGTAACAGCCTTGACGTTAGCTTCGACGAATTCGTGGTGTGCCTGTAGGGTTCTTTCCATATTCGACGTCTTTTGCAGGAGTTCTTCGAGTTGCGCTTCACGACGTTCCATCGTTGACACGTCACTCTTCTTCAGCACCTCGATCTGTTTCTGTGTCTGTTGAAAGACAGCGGATCCTCGTTCGCAAAAATCTTTCCATAGATCGTACTGCGATGAGCCAGCTGCAGTCGTTTCTGATCGGCGACGCTTCACACACGGAGGCTGTCGTGGTCAACTTCTTGCTCAAACGTTTCCTCGAATCTTGATCTGTAGCCGATGTTTCTTCAGAGTCCTTCTTCTTCTGGCTTGCCTCTTCAACCACCGCCTTCCTCTGTTGCTTCAGCTGGGCTTCTGCGGACGTCTGATCGGAACTCATGCTGCGTAGCAAGAATAAGTTGCAATGCTCCCGCCTCTGCTTTTATACCGAGCACAGTCTTTGTTGTGAGATGGTAGGGGAGATAATGGTGAGAAGCCTCCAATCTGATGAACAAAAGGGCATCTTCGTGCAAATTTGAATTCGAATAGTCTGCATGGGAGGAAAGAAGAAATAGAGAAACTAACTACTCTTACATTAGGAAAAATAATTTGTATTGGTTACATTTGTTTTGTGTGGTGTTCTTGTGGTTCTCTTCCCATGAGGCCTTTGCACAATTTGACGATCTCTATTGCCATTCTTGCGATCAAATACAAGTAAAACCTTGCGGTTTTGATCAGAACTTTGGTGAGCACGGTTAGGATGGTAGTTCCGCAGGTCCATATGAAAAGATATCCGGCCGCTAGTGCCACAAGGAAACAAGCAGCTGCGAGAAAAACTGTTTTGTATCCGGAAATGATGGTGTCGAAAATGTGGCTGATGTCTGGAAAGTCTGTTTCGTCTGGAACAAAACTTTCTCCTTTCAATAACCGCCGGACAGGTACCTCTATGCTCTTTGTCCATTTGAGAGTACCAGTGATTTCAAAATATGTCGTCTTTGTGCCGCATGACGTGACGCATTCTAAGAACACTCTTGCCCTCGTTTGAGAGAAACGTAATTCCGATTTGCTCCCTTCACGCGAGCACGAGACTGAGAAATGATGATCTTGACAGTGTATCTCAGCTCGGGTTGGAGTTTCGTCACTGAAACACGTCACTTCCGCGACTGCTCCTTGTTCACAGCGATAGCAACCATATGCTATTGTGTCGCTTATTGTGCATGTCATGTTGGCTACTTCTTTGTTGACTACGTAGACATCTTCTTTGAGTGTAACCAAGAGTTCGGCCGTAACCAGGGATGGGACGAGTGCACTGACCGAGCCACCTTCTCGTTTGGAATTGTCGAAAAACACCCAAGGTTGTCGGACTGGTAGGCGGTTTTCCAGCTGTGTCCTGAACAGGGCTGTGATGTTACTGTCCGTGCAACTACAAATGATTCGCAGCTCCGCTGATTGACATTCGCAGTTGTGCATTACGGAACAACTGAGGTTTCTCGCATCCTCGAAAGTTTCGCATTCGATCGTGAGGGGGTGACGTCCGCTCCATATGGCCGTTTCTTCTCCATTTGTTATGAAGTGGGTGTTTAGAAGTGGAGTTGGAGGGACAGCGAGCGAACTCAAGGTGAGTTTTAGCTTCCCCTCGTGAAGAGGGATCGAGGGTTGGAGAAAAACAGTCCGCTCCGTTTGTTCTTCTTTTTCTGTCTCTGAGTGAATTGAGAGTTCGACTGTTTCGTCCCATGACAGGCAACGGAAGACTTGGTAAACTTCGTCATCAACAGGTACGTGGAAGATCCTGTAGAAGAGACATCCACTGCTCGGGAGAAGGCAGCCACATCCCAATCCGCCGCAACTCTCATGCATCTTGTTATTCCCGGATACCTATTTCCGAGGGCTAATTCTGGAATCAGCGACGTTTCATTGAATTGTTCGCACTTAGTTCCAATGCAGCTTCCTTTATGGGCGCAGCGCTTCGAGTCTACCACCTTTTGGATCGTATTTCTTGTAAACGTGATCGTTTCTTTGTGGCATTCAAGATGTAGTCCTTTCCATAAGAAACGATATTGTCGAACCGCTGTCCCGTTCCTGACTATACGAATGCAGGCCTCTTGGTTGAACGAATTCATTTTGATGATGTTTGTGACGTCGATGAAGCATTTTTCTTTAGCTCCTGAGTTTTGGGAACAAACTGTCGTTGGAAGGGTGAATATGTCGACATCTTGGCATGCTTGTGCTTCTGCCATAAAAATTGCGAAGACAATGGCAATCAGAGGAGCGCTGAGCAATGTTTGGACTTCTGCTCTTCTGTTTTGTCGTCTCCTGGGGCGCAGCGTTCTGAGAGCCCTGAGCAAGAGTTTGAAGCTGCTACGAATAACTCTTAGAAAGATTTGGCCTCCTATTCTGCATGGTTTGCCTATGACTACCGGAACATAGCAGATGGTGTAGATGATTGCTATGATGATGTACAGGAGAGTCATATAGGCCAGAAGTGCAATTTGCGGGTTACACTCCGGGTTGAACATTGCGGCTGTGCAGAACCAGCATTGCACCAATTGACAGAACGGGGACGGAGGACATGCTAACTGCCCCGTCCTGACAAGATCTTTATCCAGCATTTTCCATTGCACTGTGTGTTTGTGAACAGTAAGTTCCGGAGGAAATAACAACTTCTCAGATGGAGGGGGATTTTCTCGAAGAATGCAATAGCCTTCCGTACATACTTCGTATTTGTTGATTTCTACGCTTTCAATTTCGACTCCTCCCGTGATGCACCGCATCCCGTATGAACTATTCGTCCACGTTGTTTGCGCTGATGTTGCTGTTGTTGTGAAAATGATGACTAGGCATGTGAGCAAAGTGGACAAGGGGATAGCCGATGATTTGAAGCTGTGTAGGTAGGCAGTTCCAATCCCCTCCTGCCGATTTTCTTTGTAGTTCACCTTCGGTCTCTTCCTGAGAGTATATCTTCCGACCTGTGTCGACGTTTCCGGTAGAGGTTGAGCCGGGTTCGCTTCAGCTGTGTCAGTTTCTTCCGGGGAGAGCATTGCTTCTTCACCGAGTTCCAATGGTATCAGGAGGTTTATGGGTCTCCGCACTTGTTTACCGGTAGATGTACGTAGCAACGCTTCTCTTACTGCCGAATCTGACCCTTCTGTGAGTTGGATTATTCTACCCATTCTCCAGCTGTTGCGTGGAATGTTAGGATCTGCAATCAGAACAACCGTGCCGACTGTAGGGATCTTATTCCCAGAGTGTTTTTGATCCATGCGGAGCTTGTGGGCCTCTCGGAGGCTGCTCAAATACATCTTGTGCCATATGTTCCAAAACCGTTCTGTAACCATGTGGGATGAAGCTAGCGCATTTTCTGCTTGCTGCCTCGTTTGAAGAAGCACAAGTTCAGCTGCAGGGAGATATTGTGGGTCTTCGCCATCCTCCTGTATGTTCTCGAAGGGGTAGGTTACTTCGACATCCTTGATGATGAAGTCGATTGGTCGGAGTGGTTTCACCTCGTCGTAGAGTTCGCCTTGATATGTGAGAGGTCGACTGTTGAGACTACCTTCGATCTCAGTCATCAATGTGGTCAGTTCTTCCACGGTCATGATGTGGGTTCCAACCGTCTTGTAGAAGGAATGCTTAACTGATTTGATCAACCTTTCGTATACAGCTCCCTGCCACGGAGCATACGGGGTGATGGTGGACCAAACGATTCCTTTGCGTGCAAGAGCTGATTGGAAGTGTTCATCATCAGTGACTCTTAGTACTGCATCGCGTAGAATTTGCTCTCCCAGGATGAACGAAGGACCATTATCCGATGTTATTGTGGATGGTACTCCTCGACGAGCAAAAAACCTTCGTAAAGCCATCAGCAGCTTTTCGGTCGACATATCCAGCACAATTTCGAGGTGTAGTAACCTTGTTGTCATACAGGTGATGATCAATCCGTACACTTTGCAAGAGTGCGCGTGTTCCTTCGCCGTCAATGGTCCGAAATAGTCAATGCCAACATTTTCAAATGGTTTTGTGCGTACTACTCTTCTCTCCGGAAGAGGACCCATTGCTGGATAACGAAATGGCAAGTTGTTCACTTTTTGGCATGGAACGCATTTTCTCAAAAAGGCTTGAACTTGTCGCCTTAATTTTGGAATCCAGAATTTTTCTCTGACTCGAGCCATCGTATGAGAAGTGCTGAGATGGAGTGGGTTGTGTGCGTCCCTTATGATGTGTTCTGCCAGTGGTGTTTTCGTGGCTATGAAAAACGGCTTCTTTGTCAGCTCCGGGATTTGGGCGTTCTCCAAACGTCCGAAACATCTCACGATGCCTTGTTCATCGTGCTTCAAGTTAAGGTTCTTCACTGATTTGCAAAACTGCTCCGTTACATGAACTTGCTGATGATTTCTGATGATGACGTTCATAGCCGCTTTTCTCTCCTGTGGGGAGAGACACTTGGTTCCGTTCTCCAGCTTGAGCTCTGGGATAGAGCTCAGGATACGCTCCTTTAGATCCGTCCTAACTCTCCGTAAGACTCCTTTGATGAAGCGCAATGCGTATACCACGGTTGTTATTGCGGAATCCAAAGAACTATGCCTTTCCCAGTCCAGTAAATCACTTATCCTTCCATTCAATGTTGTTACGACCATCATTTTAGAGATTTGGTTTGAATCTCCTTCTGCCTCTTCTGTGATATCTTGGGGAAGGGTATCTTCTATCGTGTCTTCTGTAATGTCTTGTGGAAGGGTGAAGATTTGACAACTTCTTGGCCATTGATCTTCTGGTAGCTTCAGAAAGTCTGATCCCGTCCACCACATGTCGTTGTCCATGCTGTTTGCGTCCAGTCCCCTAGTTGCGCAGTCAGCTGGGTTATCCTTTGTGTCGACGTATCCAAATCGTACTGGGATCTCGATCTCATGTACAAGTCTTCTGACTTCGTTCACTCGATTTCTCACGAGAACTCCACAGTTTCTCTTAATCGGATATGCTGATAGCCAGCTAAGGGTTATTTGGGAGTCCGAAAAAATAGTAATTGTCGAGATTCGGACTTTCTCCTTCAGAGCATTGTAAACCGTACGTGCCATCCTCGTTGCCAACGTTGCCGCATTAATTTCGATTTTGGGTATTGTAGGACGAATCCTTAGGGTTCGGTATCTCGACTTGGCAAATAAGAGGTCTACGCTTGAAGGTGTGACGAGATAGGCGCACGCTGCCATGGCATTGCTGCTGGCGTCTGCGAACAAGACTAATTTAGTGGTTGAGTCTGACGAAGCTATTCTTCGTGGAAACACTCGTCGATAGCCGGTTATGGCGCTTGTGGTCTGGTTCCATTCCATTTCGTTGTTCTGTCGAGAGTGGTTGATCCCATTCATATCCACACTGGCATAGGCTTTGCAAAAACAGCTTCGCTTTAAGTAGCAGCGGTGTCAGCCATCCCATTGGATCAAAAATTGAAGCTACTTGTTCCGCAACCCTCTTTTGGTGAGATCTATCTTTCTGGGAGTTATACCTTCGATAATCAGATCGTCTTTTTCCGAATCCCATTTGATGCCAAGAACCTGGGGTTCTTGTTTGAGCTTCTGTCTTCCTGAGGGATTTGAGTGTTCACACTGTCTTTGTTCGTCAGGATCCGCGGAGATTCATGTTCATTCCGAGAAGAGACTCTTGGATTCCTGATACTTCGCCATTGCATCTTCTTGCGTGGTTCCCGTGAGAAACAACATTGTCCACATACACGTTCGTAAGGATCTCTTGAGCAATCGTGGTCTTGTCCGTGGCTGAACTCAGATGATGTTTTATAGTGCCTGCTAACAGAATGGTGAGCACTGAGCCCGAAGGGCACGCGTGTGAACCGGTATTCTATGATATTTGACCCCGTCGGAGGTTTTGATGTGTCTCGGATCCACAGACACCGAACTGCATCCCGGTCCTTTGGGTGGAGGTGTACTTGCAAAAATGCTTTTTCGACATCGGCTATCATCGCAATGTCTCCAATGCGAAATCGAAGAAGCATATGAAGCATATCGGACAGCATCGCTGGACCTCGCTCTAGTGCATCGTTCAGAGAGGGTTTGTCCTTCAGATGCGCTGAGGCATCGTAGACCACTCGAAGCTTTGTGAATTCTTTGTCTGGAGTGACCACTGCTTGATGAGCTAAGTAATGTACAATGGTATCCGAGGAATCGTGGTTGTCCGTCGGTACTTCTTCGAGAATTCCTTTGCTCACTTGATCGACGAAGTTCTGGTGATATTGCTGGAGCATACCAGGTGAGCTCTTGAGCTTGTTCAGAGTGGAGTGCAGTCTCTTGTAGGCAAGAGTTTTGTTATCTGGCAGGTGTAGCGACTCATTTGTCCAAGGCAGCCGGACCTGATAACCGTTCTCGCAGAGCGAAATCGTAGATTGAAATGATTCCCATACCATCTTGTCAACTGTTTCCTGTTCTTTTGTCTTTGTTCCAGAAAAGTCGTGAAGCCCTGCACCTTCGAGCGCCAGAAAACGTTCCCAATTCTGAATCTCATTCTGGGTTTCGGCTGTGGACGTTTCTGCGTCTGTCGGGTAGGTCGTAACTTCCTCCTGAAGTTGACCGGCGACCAAATATCCGAGACGTGAGGGGATGAGCTTGATCCCAGAAGGGAGTACCCATGTTGTGTGACTGTCTCCGTAAAGCAAGGAAACGACGTCACTGCATCCTAGCAGTATCTGCGGCCGAACGCTTTGTAGGTATGGTTCGATAGACAATTTGATGTCGTGTTCCGCGATGAATCGTATGTCCTCGTCTACAAACTTGCTTCGTTGAAGGGAATCCGTCAACTTGTTGATCCGGGCAACTGAGAACCAGTGCTCTTGCCCTAGCGCATCCCACAGCTGAAGATTTGTGGTCCCACATTCCTTCTCCATTGGCTCATGGGATCCGAAAGTGCTTATTCTCAGTTTCACTGTCCCTGTGTCTTCAAGATGTAAACGATTTGCGAGTGTTTCGGTGATGAAAGAACGATCAGCTCCAGTGTCCAATAAGACGTACACTGTTTCTCGCGTCTGCGTTCTGCAATCATACACTTGAGCCGCCCCCACCAATACAACAAGGTCCTTTGTGTGTCCATAGCTGCTCATGCACAGAGCAGTTTCGAGACTTTCCTCATCTCCAGGAGGACCTGAGGACGTGACAAGGTGTTGTTTGGTTGGACGAGCTGGCAGAGCTCTCGTTTTCCCCTTCGCCGAGGATGGACCATTTCCCGGTCCTTTATCCTTGCTTTGCTGTGTCAGCTTACGACAGATCGAAGTGTGATGTCCATGAGTTCCACACAGTCTACAAGCTCCTTTGGTGCATTCACTTGCTAAGTGATTTGGTTCACCACAGTTCCTGCAGAGTGATCGATTTTTCAAGATCTCAAGCCTCTGTTCTCTGGTCTTGTGCACTGTACAATCACGAGGAATGTGTCCATTGTTTTCGCAATAGAAACATGAGAAGCCTTTCTTGCGAATCTGTTGATGCTCATCTTCAACTGTAGTTCTTGGGCTAGTAGTTCTTCCTGGCCTTGGACTTGAGTTACCATCGTGAAAGCTTATGTGTCGGTAAACTTCCGATTCTGTATCAATGTGCATTTGGACTACTGAGAGAAGCGTTTTTGTGCCCCATATTTCTCCATCTGGCAGCTCCTGTTTCTTCCTCAAGGCATGGCGCTGAATCGACTCCGTGAATTTCGATAGTATTTGCTTTTGGATAACAGCGCTGTCGATTAGTTCTCCCTTCAGTTCCATCTGATTCACTATTGACGACAGCTCTTCACATAATTTCCTTTGATCTTCTATCCTTTTGCTCTTTGCCTTCGCCTTTTCGAGCCTCTCTATGAGTTCTCTTATGAGGAGTTGTGCATTTCCATATTTTTTCTTCAGATGCTCCACTGCCACGGCGTACGTTCTTCCGCTGATTTCAAACTGTTTCAGCAACTCTCTTGCCTCTCCGCGCAGTGCGTCAAGCAAATAGTTCATCTTGTAGGCATCCTCCATATTCCTTGAATGAACGGAGTAGTTGAAGGCGCTCCAAAAACTCTCCCATTCCCATACCTTTCCACTGAATTTCGGTATGGGTACTGGTGCTAGTTTTATTCGTGGAGCTTCTTCTTCTGTTGATGGGAACTGTTGGCCCAAACTGTCCAGCTCTTGTAGCCGCAACTCCAGTTCGAATATCGTCGTTTGCGCTCTTTCCATCAGTTCTTGTGCACCATCCGAGTTTGCAGCGACTCGCTCAAGAATGGTTTTGAGTTGAGGAGTCTCCTCCTCAAGTTGGTCCGCAGCATTCGTGTAAGCAGCTAGCGCATTGTCGACGTTTCTTTCACTCATTTCGAAGCTCTTCTTGATTCTTTTCAGTTAGGGTCTTCTTCATTTTGAATGTAGTTCCTCCTGTCGTTTCGTCTTGAGCAGGTGATGGTTGATTCAGATCTGCCGAGAATGCTTGAAACAGGGTAGAGAGTCTCGTTGTTGCTCTTGTCAGCAGTCCCATCCTTGTTGAAAGTGACGATGTCATTGTTGCTGTAAGTTTTTTCAGTGTAGTGAATTTCTTCCCAGCTTCTTCGCTTCCACTTTCAGTTTCCTTGAACTTCTTCGGATCGGCTTGTCGAACGGCTTGGTTGTCCTCGATCGGCCGATGCACCATATGCTGCCACGCGGTTTCTTCGAGAACGTAGCTTGAATCCTTTATTGTTCGCACCGAGGAGACAATCTGTAGGAATGGAAAACTCCGAAGCTATGGAATCGTAGCTCCTTATATACGATAACTGAATGGGCGGAGCAGAATTAT
The DNA here is from genome assembly GCA_036418205.1 of Ostertagia ostertagi. NCBI lineage: Eukaryota > Metazoa > Nematoda > Chromadorea > Rhabditida > Trichostrongylidae > Ostertagia > Ostertagia ostertagi. The sequence continues at coordinate 120,564 of MU911823.1, read as the reverse complement.
GATTACATTCCTTTAGCTTGATCAGCCGAGAGATTAGCTTTTCTTCAAGTTACAATGAGTTATCAGAGGAAATCAATGAAATTTCTAAGAGATAGTACAATGGATTGGAATACAAAGTTACATAAAAACAATCTAACCACAATAAAATGATTATCATAGAGTCTTCTCTATACATTCCACATTTGGCTGATCGTGTGTGGAACAATCCCTCAGAGGTGGTGAGGACCATTGTAACAAGTTCAACGAGGGAGCGAAGTAGGGACTCTTGGTGGGGGGAGTTGGGGGCGGCGGTGGTGGTTGTTGGTTTTCGTGTGTTAGTGATGATGGCAAGGGGTCGCCGTTCAGTATCCGAAAGAGGTCCTCGTAGTGGAAGATGTCACGGAGTTGGGGTAGGGTGGGGTCACTCTTGATGGGCTTTGAAAATTTTGCAGTGTGTTAGGAAACAAGCGTGGAACAGAGATAAGTTTGGACCAGCGCGAATCCAGGCGGCAGGCAAACATCAGCCACCGGTTGCAGACGTTGTTATTCACTCAGAGGAGAATTCCATGATAAGGGCGAATGTCGAGGAAGTGGAAGCTTACCTGTGGAGAGACAAACGGACCTCCTAAGCGTGCGGACGGGCACACAATTCGCGTCAAAGGATATGCTCCGGCGATCTCGCATGGCCTTTCGGGCGCGCGCTTATCGGCGCGGTACGCTCCCCTTCTCCCTCTTGCTGTCTGGCCTTCTAACCAGGGTCAACCCTATCGTTGTTACTCTTTGGAATTTTTTACGTTCCCCCCCCCCCTTCATGAGTGGTTTGATACGACCCCCTTGTATGTGACACTTGTGTAGAGACAGTGTTTACTATCAATGTTTGTTTCTACGTAAGTCATCAAACATGAAACTTTAGCAAAATCCACGACAGATATTCATCGCTGCTTCCAAACACGAAAA